>VBVQ01000196.1:0-79339 GCA_011636635.1 Tetramorium simillimum | reverse complement strand
TACTATTTAATTAAATAAGCAACGTTTTGTTTGGAATAATTAACATTCAATTAAACTGTAATTAAATAATTTACATTTTAAAACCAGTAACTAAACATACATATGTATATAATAGTTATGAATTTAATTATTATGCAATTATAAATATTAAGCATTGTTTTTATTAACATTATTTTATATGTAACTACAATTATTTGATTTGTCATACTTAATGTAACGTGTATTTGGTAAATTTTTTATCAATTTTTATTTTTCCTTTCAAGGAAATATAATTAATTATATTGTAACTGTATGACTATACATGTATAGATATTAAAATTATAATAAATATACCTATTAGAAGCATAACAGCATATCTGAAATTGTTTCTTCGAGTTTTTTCTTATAACATAAGAATATCCTTAATTAAATTTAATTGAATATTGTAACGATCTTATTTATAGCAATTATTGCTTTTAAATTTTTAATATAAATAAGCATTAATAATTTCAATTCGTTATTTATAATATTTCACTTGTTTCTGTTCCGGTTTTTTTATAACGCGCAAAGCATAACCCTAAAAATAATAAAAAATATAAAAAAAACAAAAAAGAATAGAAGAATAAGAATAGAATGGGAAAAACAAATTATTAAAAAGAGAGAAAAAAGGAAGAAAAATAATCAAATAACTACATATATACATTTAATATAATTTTCTCCGTTTTCTCTAAAATTGTCAAATTTTTACAAAAATTAAGAATTATAACAAAAAATTTGACATCTTTTATTGGAAAGATAATAATTTATAAGATCTTACACGAAACGGTGTGTAATTTTACATCTGATAGAATTGATTTTTTGCATCAAAAAGATTCTCACTAATTTGTACGTTTAAAAACAAATCCATCATTGTCGAATATACAAACAATATTAAATAAATAAGAAAATGTGAACGGTATATCTCAACGCGAAACATTTCTATGCGTTAGTTATGGAATAAAATATATTTTTAGTTTAATTTTTAATTATTCACTCCCGTGTTCATATCTTCTATCGGGAGGATCACATAGACATTTAGATGCTATACTATAACTGTGTGGTTCACATTACGCTACAAATGTTTCGTAGCATTCTTTTTCTCATTTCTTTTAATAAAGAAAGAAGGAGAAGAAGAACTTTTATAACATTCTATCTTTATATACATATATATATTTCTTCTAATTATTCTTGTTTATTCTTATTTCGTCTAATTATTCTTGTTTATTCTTATAACAAAAAATATCTTTTTCTTTAAATTAATAAATTACGAGCTTGTTTGACAATAAGCGTAATCCGTTTAAAAATTTAAATGATGAATTTAGCGGACGCTTTGCAAGATTTGCTTGAGATATAATAGAATTTCTAATATGGACTCTAGACGAAAAGACCCGCGGCATATTATGTATACAAAAGGTGCGTACCGTTTCATGCATGATGCGCATGATGCATCATTTATCCTTGTTTATCTTTTGGTGAACAAGAAGAATAAAATATGCATCATGCGTATCATGCATGAAACCAAACGCACATAAAGCAAACCGACATTGTCCAATTACAATCTCAAGAAAGAGAAAGATCTTAAGAAAGAGAAAGAATGTAAACAATTCGTCAACGTGATACTTTTCCGTGAACAACATCGATCGCTCAGTCGAATCCAACTGACAAAGGTGATCATTGTGACGAAATATACCTATAAAATACCGGTAAAATTCTGTGTTAATTGTCAGCACATAAAAACGATTAAGAGGCTAAAATGGTCATCCACGTTGATATGATAAGAGGTATGTATTTTAAAGTGTTGTACATTCTTCTTATATATTATATTATCCTTAAGAAAACTGCATGCATATTTAAACATACATACACACAAACGCTAAATTTAAAAATTAAAAACGTAATATGTTTGATGAGTTTTTTTATCACTAATGATTCTATATGTACAGTATACATAAATAAAAACAATGAATTTTTAGACACATTTTATAATTTCATATTTAACAGTTTAATAATTTATTGTATATATCGAAACGTATTATAATAAAAAATATTTAGTATATTCATATTCAATGCTCCTGTGATAATTTTCAAAATTTTGATTCTGTTTGCTTAGTACATAATGGCAAAACTAAGACAAATAGATGTTATGATCTGAATGATCTACTAATGACTATGTCTGATGCAAGATTATATGACGTGGCAGATGGAGAGCTATATGAGACTGATATAATGGTAATAATAGATATATTAAAAACATTCTTTATATTATCAATCATTAAATATATTTTAAATATATGTATACATGATACAGAAGAAGCTACTTTATGCGTGTGATGAGAATAATAGTGACGTCATTCTCATTGTCGGTGATATTGAATCTCTTGACAGATGTTTTGTAATTGAAGCGATTGAAAATGTTAGCAATAGAAAAGAACTTTCCGAAAATTTAAGAACGTTGATGTCAAATATAGAAACGAAACTGGAAAATACAAAGCTCCATGGGTATATAAATTTTTATTTTTATTTATAATGAAGTTTTTAGAATTACAACTCTTATAATTGTGATTTTTTTCCTTAGAACTGTGTGTGGAATACGAAAGCAATCACTAATTATTGATTTATCTGGCAAAGACGTAAATCCAAACAAATGCCTCAAAGCAGTTGTAGATATAATATTACAGGTGATACATATTATACGTACGGGTGAAGAAACCATGTCCCATAATGTTTTATCTAGTTTGAGTAATAATTCTACAGATGAGAAAGACGAAATATACAGTGTAGGTAGAATTATACGAAATAATGTATCTATATTAAAATTAATGACATATATAACAAATTTTCATATTAAACATTAAATATCTCTGATACCATACATTATGATAATATTATACATTAAATCTCTTAATAAAGGACGAATCTACGATCGAATGCACGCCCCCTAAGGAAAAGGAAACCACTTCTCCTCTTGTTCTATCTCCCGTAAGTCAGTTAAGATACTTTCTATATTCTCAACAAAGTACAAATTTTGATATTATACATTTAATATTTTTGATATTATAAATCTCTTAATATAGGAAGAGACCACGCTTGCCCGCACGTTCCCTAACAAAAAGAAAGCCTCTTCTCCTCTTGTTCTGTCTCCTGTAAGTCAGTTACGATACTTTCTACGTTCTCAAAAAAGTAAAAATTTTACGATATTGTATGTAGGATTAAATCTTCTTACAGGACACGAACGCAATCAAACGTCGTAAGGAATCATTTCCTATGATTTCTATAGCAGATGCGCTGCTCAAGATGCAGGATGTAATAAGTGATACTCTAGAAGCACTAAGTTTTGAAAAAGTGCAACTACATGATGCTTTTGGCAGAATATTATACAGACCTGTAGAAGCCACTTATAACTTGCCACCATTTAAAGCTTCCACTAAAGACGGATATGCAGTATTAGCATTTGATGGAGACGGTTTAAGGAGGGTGCTGAACAAAGAAAATATAGTAAGTTGTCATCAGATTTATGTATACGTAACATATTGAAGTTAACAACGAAACAAAATTCTTTTTAGTCCTCTTTGACGTCGCTTGAAACTGGAACATGTGTGCAGGTGAAAAAAGGAGAGCCAATTCCCCGTGGTAAATAATTAAATCATTAAGCTCATCTATTTACGATAAAGAATACATTGATGTTTCAATTCGATTGTAGGAGCGACAGCAGTCGTACGAATGAAGGATACAAAGCCAGCTGAAAAATTTGAAAGCAGCGACGACACGTATATTGAGATAATGATCGAACCAGAAAACGAAGAAAATATCAAGTACGATGCTCAATATTTCCAATAAATGCAACAGATTTTATCTTATTATTAAAACAATTTATTTCTTTATTTATCTATTGTGAAGACCTATCGGATACGATTTAATGAAAGGAGAAAGGATCGGAGCTGCATGCATGCGTATTGGTCCAATGGAGATGGCACTTTTGGCAGCTTCCGGGCACAAAGAAATCACGGTTTTTAAACACATATCCATAGGTGTGATGTCTATAGGAAGTAACTTAGAAAAACTTGGAGAACCTTTAAAACCAGGATTTGTCTACGATCTTAATCGAATAACTCTAATTTCACTGCTAAAAGAGAAGGGTTACCATTCCTTAGATTTAGGGATTGTGGATGATAAGTGAGAATTTAAAAAATTTTTTTCAATTCCTATAATTTAATAATTTTAATATTATATTATTATAATACGCTTTATTTAATTTATTAATTAAAATCCCGTATATTCAGATTGGAGTCTATACACGATCAAATCAGCGAAGCTTTAAAGAAAGTAAATTTACTTGTGACAACAGGGTCAAGCAATAACAGAAATTCATTGAAAATTATTTTGGAGAAATATTATAAAGCCGATATACATTTCGGTATGTTTGTTTCTTATTATTAATTATCAGAAGACGTATCTCTTCCGTAAAATGAAACTCATTTCTTTAGGAAACGTAAATATGAAACCAGGAAAATCAACGATATTTGCAACGTGCATGATCGATGATACTATAAAATATTTCTTATGTCTGCCGGGAAATCCGGTATCCGCTCACATTGGCGCGCATGTATTTCTTTTGCCCTTGGTGAACGAGCTGCATTACAACTTCCATACGGAACAGACCGTAATACCAGCTCATGTAAGATTGTCCTAGCCAATTGTGTAAGATTGATCATCAACGAAATGTGATATAATAATGTGTTATAATTTCTTAAACTTATAGGTGAAACATCAGTATACCTTGCATGATCGTTGTAGAGTTGCATGGACAATTGTGGAATGGCATCAAGAACAACTCTGTGCAGTAGCTTTAAACAAGGATAATTTCGTCAATGAAAAGCTAACTAGTGCTTCAGGCGCTAACGCACTTATATTCCTGCCAGAAAGAAAAAAAGCAGACGTGATATCTAAAACATATGTACCAGCTTTACTTGTTATGCTTCCCAAAAAATACAACAAGAAACAGTTTTGTACTTCAAATGTGAATTCACAATTTAAAATTTTAGAATCTGACGATTCAATACTTCATAATTTTAAATTTCAAAAATTACCAACTCAATATTCACAAACTACAATTTCATTACCTGGAATTTTAAAAGCTCGAATTTTAAAAGCTCGAATTTTAAAACCTCGAATTTAACAAGATTGATTTTCACAATCTGTCATAAAAACAAAGGAAGAATTTGGATGCATCACATTGTCCTAACTAGGTCCTTTTGACAAAGATAATGAAGAAGGAACATTATCTTCAATTTATTTGTATTTTTAATTTTTTTTATCACGTGGCTATTAAATATTATTTTATTTATACGCAGCACAATCATTTAATTTGATTTCTTTTTGAATGTCTTTTCTTGTTCTAGTTTCAATGTATACGCGGCCATTCATGTCATACAAATAAATTTTATATATTTTATATACCCTTCTAACAAAGTTTGGAAAAGGGTGGGAGGACAGCGGAAAGCGCATATGGCTTCGGTCAATTAGGGTGCATTTTTAATTCATTGGCTGGTCAATTAGAAATCCAGGGAGGACAGAGTGCTAAATAGGGCTTATAAACCTAATTATACCTAATAACCTTTATCTCTACTGAGAGATTGTCAAGGTATTATAAAATTTTTAAACTTTTTCGATAACTTCTGGCGGAGTAGCTTTGTGAAGGGGCCAGCATGGTAGTTTTCTCATATTGTACTGACACTGAATGTCCAGTCTTCATCCAGTATTCGGAAGCCTTTCATCTGTATGTCCGATCTTTTTATTTTTTATTTCCTTTAGACGTATACATAAAATTCATGAATACTATCTGTTAGAATTATTAAGCACTTTTTACTGTAAATTACTCACAAAATAAAAAATTTTTACATATAGGAATCTTGTATAAAACGTAAGATACATTAAAACATTTTCTATAATTATGGACAGCTATTACACTAAAGATAGTCAGTCCTCGATAAAGTTTTGTAATTATCAAGTGAACCTAAAATAATTGAAGAATAGACATAATAGTTTGTAATATAATTTTATCAATTATCGATATAAATATCTGAACAATTATATTATACACTTTAAAATGTTTTTAAATATTTAATAATAATTTAAAATCAAGGAGAAAGTTAGATATCCTTTTTTAACGGTGTCCTGTTTGACTGAATGTCATTGCAATTAAATGCATTTTGATCTTCGCATTTTCTTATTTATAAATTAAATGTTAGCCCTTATTTTAGATTTTAATTTCATTTAATTAGATTAAAATTTTATTTGATAGAAGTAGGTCAACTTATTAAGAGCCCTCCTCTGCTTCCGCCGATTCCAATCAGTGACCATTTTTTCTTTGGAAATAAGTTTATTCCATTTTATTTATTTTTTCATACAATTTAGTCTATATAAAAATTTAATACATAATACAACAATAAAGTAATAGAAAGTTATACAGTATAAAATAAATAATTAAATTGTGCATATTCGAGATATCTTATTAATTCCAAATTACATGAAAACCTTCGAAATGCGTATACTAACACATCGTTTATGTTTTATAGTCATATAATTTAACACATCAATAAGCGATATTAAATTACGTTAAATTTATTATCAATTATCAATTATAAAAACTGTGAGGTTTACAAAACTGTACGAACAACCACGACTGATAAAATTATTAATAAATTTAACACAATTATTCTTCTAATCACAAAAAATAATATTTTGAACATTAGCATATTTTGCAATATTAAAAAAAGATTTTAATAGTATAAAATACTATTGCTCAAAAGTTGAAACAAACTTCAATTTAAGTTTAAACCAATGATGAATTAAAATAAATTGCGATCGAATATGAGGAAAATGAAAAAGGAATAATTAAATAAAAAAAGTACAACATACATACGTTTAATAAAATTTTCTCTGTTTTCTCTAAAATTGTTAAATTCTTACAAAAATTCGGAATTATAACAAAAATTTTAACATCATTTATTGTAAAGATTTCATCCAATTTTACGACACAGTGTGTAATTTTGCATTCGATAGAATTGATTTTTTGTATCAAAAAGATTCTCACTAACTTGTACTTTTAAAAACAAATCTATCATTGTCGAATACCCAAACAATATTAAATAAATAAAAAAATGTGAACGGTATATCTCAACGCGAAACATTTCTATGTGTTAGTTATGGAATAAAATATATTTTTAGTTTGATTTTTAATTACTCACTCCCACGTTTAAATCTTCTACCAGGAGGATCACGTAGCTACCTATACTATAACTATATGGTTCACATTACACGCTACAAACGTTTCGTAGCATTTTTTTTCTCATTTCTTTTCATAAAGAAAGAAGGAGAAGAAGAACTTTTATAATATCCTATCTTTATATACATATATATATTTCTTCTAATTATTCTTCTAATGAAAAATATCTCTTTCTTTAAATTGATAAATTACGAGCTTGTTTGACAATGAGTCTAATTCGTTCAAGAATTTAAATGATGAATTTAGCAGACGCTTTGCAAGATCTGTTTGAGATATAATAGAATGTCTTGTTTGGACTCGAAACGAAAAGATCCGTGGCATGTTATGTATACAAAACAAACCAACGTGGTACTTTTCCGTGAACAACATCGATGGCTCAGTCGAATCCAACTAACAAAAGTGATAATTGTGACGAAATATACCTGTAAAACCGTAAAATTCTGCGATAATTGTCAGCATATATAAAATCGGCAGAAAACGATTAAGAGACTAAAATGGTCATCCACGTTGAAATATTAGAACGTATGTATTTTAAAGTACTATACATTCTTCTTGTATATTATATCATCCTTAAGAAAACTACATGCATATTTAAACATATATACGTACACATAAACGCTAAATTTAAAAATTAAAAACATAATATATTTTGTGAGTTCTTTATCACTAATATTTCTATGTGTACAGTATATCTATATAAAAACACTAAATTTTCACACATTTTATAATTTCATATTTAACTGTTTAACAACTTATTGTATATGTCGAAACGTATTATAATATAAAAAATATTTAGTATATTCAAAATTCAATGCTTCTGTGATAATTTTCAAAGTTTTGATTCTGTTTACTTAGTATATACTGACAAAACTAAGACAAATAGATGTTATGATCTGGATGATGTACTAATAACTATGTCTGATGCAAAATTATGTGACGTAACAGATGGAGAGCTGTATGAGACTGATATAATGGTAACAACAGATATATTAAATATATTCTTTGCATTATCGATCATTAAATATATTTTATATACATGATACAGAAAAAGCTACTTTATGCGTGTGATGAGAATAATAGTGACGTTATCCTCATTGTCGGTGATATTGAATCTGCTGAGAGATGTCTTGTAATTGAAGCAATTGAAAATGTTGGAAAAAAACAAGCATTTTCTGAAAATTTAAAAATGTTAAATATAGAAGCGAAACTGAACAATATTATGCCTCATAAGTATATAAACTTTCATTTCAACTTATGTTGTGGTTTTTAGAATTACAACTCTTATAATTGTTATTTTCCTTAGAACTATATGTGGAATACGAAATCGGTCACTAATTATTGATTTATCTGGCAAAAACGTAAATCTAAACACATGCCTCAAAGCAGTTGCAGATATAATATTGCAGGTGATACGTAAGATACGCAAAGGTGAAGAAAAAATGCTACTTGACGTTACATCTAGTTCGAGTAATAGTTTTACTGATAGTACACCTAATGATAGTTCAATAGATGAGCAAGAAGAATTATACAGTGTAGGTAGAATTATGCAAAATACTATATCTCTATTAAAATTAATGATGCATATAACAAATTTTTATATTATACATTAAATATATTTGATATTATACATTATGATGATAATACACATTAAATCTCTTAATATAGGAAGAAACCACGACTGCCAGCATGCAATCTAACAAAAAGAGAGCCTCTTCTTCTATTATTCAATCTCCTGTAAGTCAGTTAAGATACTTTCTATGTTCTCAAAAAAAGTAAAAATTTTATGATATTGTATATACGATTAAATCTTTTTACAGGACACAATCAAACGTCATAAGGAATCATTTCCTATGATTTCTATAGCAGATGCGCTGCTCAAGATGCATGAAGCGATACTTGGTAGTACAAAAGGACTAAATTTTGAAACAGTGCAACTACGTGATGCTCTTGGCAGAATATTATACGATACCGTAATAGCCACATATAACTTGCCACCATTTAAAGCTTCCACTAAAGATGGATATGCAGTATTGGCATCTGATGGAAAAGGCTTAAGGAAGGTGCTGAACAAAGAAAATGTAGTAAGTTGGCATCAGATTTACGTATACGTAACATGTTGAAGTTAACAACAAAACAAAATTCTTTTTAGTCCTCTTTGACGTCGCTTGAATCTGGAACATGTGTGCAGGTGAAAAAAGGAGAGCCTATTCCCTGCGGTAAATAATTAAATCATTAAGTTGATCTATTTACGATAAAGAATTCATTGTTGTTTCAATGCAAAATTTCTATTCGATTGTAGAAGCGACAGCAATCGTACGAATGAAGGATACAAAGCCAGTAAAAAAATCTGAAAAGAGCGACGACACATATATTGAGATAATGGTCGATCCAGAAAAAGAGGAAAATATCAAGTACGAAGCTCAATATTTTCAATAAATGCAACAGTTTTCATCTCATTATTAAAACAATTAATTTATTTCCTTGTTTATGTATTGTGAAGGCCTATCGGTTACGATTTAATGGAAGGAAAAAGGATCGGAGCTCCATATATGCGTATTGGTCCAATGGAGATGGCACTTTTGGCAGCTTCCGGGCACAAAGAAATCACGGTCTTTAAACATATATCCACAGGTGTGATGTCTATAGGAAGTAACTTAGAAAAACTTGGAGAACCTTTAAAACCAGGATTTGTCTACGATCTTAACCGAATAATTCTAATTTCACTGCTAAAAGAGAAGGGTTACCATTCTTTAGATTTAGGGATTGTAGATAATAAGTGAGAATTAAAAAAATTTTTTCTAATTCCTATAATATGCTAATATTATAATACGCTTTATTTAATTTACTAATTATAATTCCATATATTCAGATTGGAGTCTATACACGATCAAATCGGCGAAGCTTTAAAGAAAGTAGATTTACTTGTGACAACAGGGTCAAGCAATAATAGAAATTTATTGAAAAGCATTTTGGAGGAATATTATGAAGCCGATATACATTTCGGTATGTTTCTTTCTTATTAATGATCAGAAAACGTATCTCTTCCTTAAAATGAAACTCATTTCTTTAGGAAACGTAAATATGAAACCAGGAAAATCAACGATATTTGCAACGTGCAAGATCGCTGACACAATAAAATATTTCTTGTGTCTGCCGGGAAATCCGGTATCCGCTCACATTGGCGCGCACGTATTCCTTTTGCCCTTGGTGAACGAGCTGCATTACAACTTCCATACGGAACAGACCGTAATACCAGCTTGTGTAAGATTGTCCCAGTCAGTTGTGAAAGATTGCATTATCAACGAAGTATATATGATATAATAACGCGTTATAATTTTTTAAACTTATAGGTGAAACATCAGTATACCTTGCATGATCGTTGTAGAGTTGCATGGACAATTTTAGAATGGGATGAACAATTCCACGCAGAAGCTTTCATCAAGGATAATGCCATCAATGAAAAGTTAACTAGTGCATTAGGCGCTAACGCACTTATATTCCTGCCAGAAAGAAAAAAATCTCACGGGTTTTCTGAAGAATTTGCACCAGCCTTATTTGTTAAGGTTCCCAAACAGTTGAATATGAAACAATTTTGGACTTTAAACAAATGAGTGATTTGCAATCACATTTATCAACCGTACAAAAGTTAAAATCTCGAATTTTAGAAACTCAAAAATCACAAACTCAAAATTTACAGACCAAATACATTAGCTCCAATTTTAAAAGCTCGAATGTTGGAATCTTTAATTTAACAAGATTAAATTTCACAATCTGTTTTATAATCAGAGGAAGTATTTGGATGCATCACAATGTTTGAACGTGGTCCTTTTAACGAAGATGATGAGGAAGGAACATTATCTTCAATTTATTTTTGTATTTTTAATCTTATAATCATGTAGCTATTAAATATCATTTTACTTGAATGCAGCACAATCATTTGATTTGATTTCTTTTTTCATGTCCTTTCTTTTTCTAGATTTAAAGTTTACGCGGCCATTCATGTCATACGAATGAATTTTATATATTTTATATACTCTTCCTAACCCTTTGGAAGGGGGAGGGAGGACGGCAGAAAACGCATGTGGCTTCGCTCAATCAGGGTGCTTTTTTTAATTCATTGGCTGGACAATTAAAAATCTGGGAGGGCTGAGTGCTGAATAGGGCTTATACCTAATAACTTTTATCTCTATTGGGGTTATCAGGGTGTTTCAAAATTTTTAAACTTTCTCGGTAACTTCTGGCGGAGTAGTATTGTGAAAGGGCCGGCATAGTAGCTTTGTCGTCCTGTACGGACAATGAGTATCCAGTCTCTATCCAATGTTCGGAAGCCTTTCATTTGTATGTCTGATCTTTTTATTTTTTATTTTCTTTAGACATATACATAAAATTTATCAATAGTAGGCTGTTAAAACTATTAAGCAATTGTTTTCTACTGTTCAATTATTCAAGAAATAAAAAAATTTTTACATATAGGAATCTTGTATAAAACGTAAAATGATACATTAAAACAATTTATATAATTATGGACAAACTATTACTAAAGTTAGCCAGTCCTGGATAAATTTTTGTAATTAATAAACCAAGTGAGCTTAAAAATAATTGAAAAATAGACATTACAGTTTTCCAGATAGCAAGCTGACGTTATTTATCGTCATTTTAACATCAAAATGTCTTTTAACATCAAAATGTCTTTTAACATCAAAAAGATCTTTTGACGTCAGAATGACGATAAACAACGTCAGCTTGCTATCTTATAATATAATTTTATGAATTATCGATATAAATATCTGAACAATGATCTTATACACTTTAAAATGCCTTTAAATATTTAACAATAATTTAAAATCGAGAAAAAAGTATAGACAATCCTTTTTTAAGGGCGTCCTGTTTCCACTGAATGTCATTGCGATTAAATACATTTTGATCTTTGCATTTTCTTATTTATAAATTAAATGTTAGGTCTTATTTTAAGATTTTTATTTTATTTAATTACATCGAAATTTTATTTGATAGAAATAGATCAACTTACAATGGCCCTCCAGTGCTTCCGCCGATTCCAATCGGTGATCATCTTTTCTTTGGAAATAAGTTTATTCCTCGTTATTTATTTTTTCATACAATTTAGTCTATAATAAAATTTAATACATAATACAACAATAAAGTAATACAATGTTACATAATATAAGATAAATAATTAAATTGTGTATATTCGAGATTATCTTAATATCTTATTAATTCCAAATTACATGAAAACTTTCGAAATGCACATACTACACATCGTTTATATTTTATAGCCATATAATTTAATGCATCAATAAGCGTTATTAAATTATATGAAATTTATTATCAATTATCAATTTAAAATTGTGAGGTTTACAAAACTTTACCGCGACTGACGAAATTATTAATAAAGTTAACACAAATTATTCTTTTAATCATAAAAAATAATATTTCGAACACTGGGATATTTTGCAATATTTTGAAAAAAAAAAAATTTATAGTAAATACCATCGCGAAAATTTAAACAATACTTCAGTTTAAGCCAATGATGAAATAAAATAAATAGCGATTGAATATTGCGAATAAATTCGTCCATAATATTTATAATATCTAATTGTGATATTTGTAATTTCTATGCTATATTGTTTGTAAAATACGAATCCTCCACGCTTATTTTTATTTTACATATTTGACAAGCTTCATTAACGTTAACGCTAATGGGAGAATATTTACTGGAAAGAATAAATTATTTTCTTATAATGTTCTAATTAATTAATGAACCGACACCGCGTACTCGTGCAGAAACTGCAGCTTCCGGCAATCTGAGATGTAAGAAGACCAAGTTCGTAGCCCAATCTGTAGACTGATTCGTCAGCTCGTTTTCACTTGTTATTTGTTAATTTTAATATCGCTTTTAGTTAATTAATAATTCTTTGACCGGAACGGACATTTAAAACGTAGTCTTTCAAATAAGCTTTAAAAAAGTCTTTTACGTCCGATTACTTGAATTACTTGCATTCTCGAAGCAAACACGTCGAACCGGCTGCGGTTCGTTTATTCAATTAAATCGGCAACGAGAGTATTTTATATTATCTTCCCCGGATTATTATCCAAACAGAACAAGAGTTTTGCTTGAGTAATATTCTATCTGGGTATTAGAGAGCCATCCCACCGTGCCAAGATCGTACCCGGGGGAGAGAAGTATTTTATTCTGCCACTAATTAAAATAAAAAAATAATCTGATGACTAACAGGTACGATGCGTAGCAGCTGAATAATAATCGTATCTGGTTATATCGGATGTCTCTCAAACTTTTTTCTTTTCTCTCGAGTTCGTTTGTTACATTTACAATTACACTCACAGTTAATTATAATTGCGCGTATGTGATAATTTAAATGAGACAATGAAGCGAAGCTTTCTATCGAGATTAAATGTGTATTCCTGTGAGTGAGATGCACAAAACATTATTAATATATTCTAGTATTAATATACTATAATAAATTATGCGAGTTTTTAAAGAAAGAATTATATATATACAAACGCGTTCCAACAAAATAGTAACAATATAATTCTCGTTTCCAATTGCGCGTCAATTGAACCTAATAAGTACTATCCAATACTTCAATGCGAAATACCCGCTTCAATAGGCTTTCATTGTTTATAGATTGTTGATCCGTAGATTTAATTATTTGCGCGTATCAATAATGTCAGTCATAGAATACATACATATCGCGTATAATCGCGTTTTGGTACATGGAGCTCCGCTACTTGCGTGCTCGACAATCGGTGAACGAATGCTATATATCACAAATTGTTAAGCGGCGGATGTATTACTTTTCCAGCGCTTGAACTTGTACACGCTTCATATTGTCAATTCGATAACAATAACATTTAAATCCCATTTAAATTGACAAAAAAATTCAAAACGCCCCGAAAAAAAAACTAAATATATATATATTCGAAACTCACGATAATTTGCCCAGGATTTGCAGGATTGATGATCTTACATAGTATCTCATCGGTGATATTACACAATCAAACACATTGTAATAATATTGTGATCTTCACTTCATAATAAGAACGCTCATACGCTCATAAGAACGCTGAAATAATAATAATCTTTCATGTATCTTTCTCCCGAATATCACTTCTAGAATTTAAAAGAAAGACAAATCTTTTGAAAGATTTAAAAGTTAAGATTTATTATTTAGCTTGATTACAGGCGAGAAAGAGGAGCATTTTTTAAAAATGCTCTTTCTCTTTTTTATTATGTCTAACATGTATAATAATGTTATATGTATATACATTGTTGTTCATGTTGTAATAAATTGTTATAGTTTAAATTAATGTGGTCGAGTATAAAAGAACGTTCCACATTATCTATTTGAGATATATTAATGTACATACTATATGTACACAGAGGTAAATTAATTTATATCAATAACATTTATAAGAAATATGTATCACTCATTTGCTTCAACGATATAGTTTAAAATGGTTACTTTTAAGTTATTTACAAAAGTTTACAAAATATTTCATAAGAATTTAGTACATTGAATAAAGAGCGAATATCCCAAGTAGAACAGTAAGTCATAATAATGTCAAAGTGACGTCAAAATGATGAGAATATGATTACAAAATTCACTTTTCAAACATAATTTAATTACTTTTTTGTCATTTTGACATCATTTGAAGTCACTTTGACATTATCATGACTTGCTGTTCTACCTGAGATATAGCCATACGTTAGTCATAATAACATACGTTTATTTTCCTTTATAATCGTCAGTCTTTTTATTACACCAAAATCACATTTTGAAAATTATTAATAAAATTTTAATGATCAAAAATTAAATTAAAATTTATTTTTTTTTAAACTGTTCTTTGAATCATGTGGCATTATTGTGGCAAATGAACGATATATCACTTGCATATACATGACATATATTACATATACATAGATATATGTACATATAGAAATTTCTGAAAAGTAATGACAAACCTAAAAGACTAAGAGATCAAATAAAATTAAATCATTTCTGTTAATGTGATTTTTTGTAATACATATTCAAATCAATCAAATTATCAAAAAGAATCATCAATAAAAATTGAAACGTGAAATGTATTATAAAATACATCTTACACAAGTAATTACATTTAAAAAAAATTACGCAAGTTAAACATTGTTGATGATTGTGTAATCATAATGAGGAGGACTCCTTATTACAATAAAAAAATTAATAAATTTCAAAAACAATTTTTTTCATGCTGGTCTGATTTTGTAGAAACTAACAATAAGCATCACTCAATAAGATTAAAAATTGACACTTATCATTGACCCTTTCAAGACTACTTGAACGTAAAAGTCCCACTCAAAAAGACTGGAAAAAAAAACTCAATAATTTAGTGTGCATTCTATTACTGAAAAAAATATCAACAAAAAATTGAGGAACAAAAAAAATTCGATCATGAAAAGACGTAGACAGAGTTACGAGTTAATAACAAAAATTGTTACCAGTTGTTAAGTTTAACTAAATCTATCATCTTTTTATGTTTATCGCCACTTCTCGGAAATATCATGCGTATACATATACATATATGCGTATATTCCCATATACTCCCTTATATTTCGATAAATACCTAAGTACACATGGGGCTATAAATGCAATTACATATGCATTTATATTACATATCAGTGTTAATTTAATTTCTTATAATAATAATAAATCTTTTATATTATATTATTTATAATATTATATATTATAAATAATTATAATATATAAAGTAGACCAGAAAATGTGGACATAACTTCACTAATGCATTCAGCACACTAAAATAAGAAAAAAAATTCATATAAATGTTAGTCTTATTCTTGTTTCCGGGCAATACTTGGCAATTTTGAATGGGTTAGAAGGTCAATAGGAAGACGTTTAGATTTTGAGGTTTTTATGTTTTCAAGCTGAAGGTGGTTCAAGCAATTTCGGTAAAGGTAGGTAAACTGTATGTAATACAAAAACAACATTAACTCAGAAACAAAATCAGATAGGACAAACGTTTATATAAACTTTTTTTTCTTATTTTAGTGTAATATAGTGTATTGAACGTAGCAGTGGAGTTATGTCCACCTATTCTGGTACATTATAATATTATTTTTGCTGTAAGAAATCAATTATTGGATTATTACTGAATAATCAACAACTGTGATGACAATCAGCTACGATCTGATGTAGATAGTTTTAATCTTCAGCCCGGGTTTACAGTAGATGTAGAAAACGTTGATCTTTTGTTCTAAGCTTTAAATTATATTAATTTACTCTAAATTTTACAATTGCGATTTAGTCCAGTTCGCGTAAAATTTAGAGAATATAACTTAAGATAATCTTGGAAATACTTTTTTCCGGAAAAAAAAAACATGTTAAAGATTAAAAAACTTAGAGCAAAAGATTCACTACATCTAAGCTAGATCTTAAACTCATTTATAGTCAAAGTGATAAGGATTCTTATAGCGATTAAAAAAATGTGCTTAGTTAGCAGCTCCGCTGTAATTTCGATTAAGCGGCATCATTAATCCAATATAAACATTAGCAGAATGTATTTAAATGTACACATTCCTGTAAAATTTAATGAAAATGTTAAAGTTTTTTTTTTTTAATTTTTTGCGCCATTTATAAATCTCTAATGATCTAATTAATCATCAAAATATTCACAAGAAAGAATGCATCGATCATGAACTCACTACTCATCTAATTTTCTTTTTACTACACAATAGTCAGGTACTCTGAAGCAAGCTGCATCGGATCGACGGGATATGATGTTAGGACACGAACTTTCTGTCCATCCTGAGTCATGAATTCGATTGCTTGTTCACCATCCGCGAGTCCAGTCTGCTCGATATTTCCCAATTGATTGATCGTCGCGACTGCCGTGGCGTCAGTATCCTCATCCTATAAAAAGTAATATTAAAGTATTTTATTAACATTATCGAATGTAACCATATTTTAATAATTTTAATTATTAATGTATATAAGAAAAAATGACAAAATTATGAAAAAATAAAGAAATAAAAATCTGTGATTCGAGGAATTTATGTTAAAACAAAGATTAATCAAATTTACAGAAAGCTTACATAAAAAAATAAATATTCGAAAAGATTTTGTTATTATTTGTATTAAACTGAAAATTACCTCAAGCGCTTGGACAATTGCTTCCGCATCAGCTTGAATTGCCGATATTGTTTCTATATTTTTGTTTGTATTTGAACGCACCATAATTCCATTTTCCTCTATAGTATCTTCGTCAACATGGATATTTAAGGCTTGGAGTTGTTGCGCGAACATTCCAGGGTGAACCCTGATGACCTGGCTGTCGTTCAATTGATTGACAAATTGCCCCTGCGATAAAAGCTGTCGAGCTTCTTGAATAGACAACGGAATCGGATTTCCGTGTTCATCCGTAATCTAAAAATTATAATAGATTCCATAGAAGGGGAATTTTAATTATAAAGAACAATGTCATACATCATTTAAGAATCACTACTATTTAATTTTTAAAGTTAATAATAAGATAGAAATATAAATATTTTATTAGAACTTAATAAAATAAGACAGTGTAGACAACGAGATAACAATAAGAGGAATGAAAATGCAATTTCTAAAATTAATAAATTTTAAAATTGTAATAAAAATAATAGAAATAATCCATCTTTCTTGCAACTGTATCTTACCTGCAACTGTAAATCCGATTCTGATAATTCGATCTCTGACTGCTCTTCATTGTTGCTGGCTGCATTATTTATAATTTTATCGGTAATTATTTCGTCGTTCTCTATATTCAAACGTGACAAGGAGTTCGCATTCGTCACTATTTCATCTTTGTTCTTGATCATGTTGGCGTCAACTAAATTTCCATAATCGAAATAATAATGATCGAAATAATAATGAATAAGAATGATGACGAAGTAATTGATCAATCAATAATAAATTGACAATTAACTATATACAATTAACTAATTTATTAATTATAATTGCCTACATACCCAAATGCAATGTTCGTGATTGATTAGGATCGTTAGGATCCTGATAAGATACATAAATTATTTGTTGGATTCCATCATTAGATGTCTCGTCAGTGGTTATTATTTGATTATTGAACATCTGTTCGTCAGCTTCTCGTGAATTAGGCAGAATCTGCCATACTTCGCCGATCGGAGATCCTTCCGACCTGTTCACAGTTACCGTCTTATTTTCCCTGTGTACCTACAAAAATCGTTTAATTATAATTGATTACTAACGAAAAATTTATAGAGTAAAATTGCTACCTTTTTGTGCTTTGTCAGATTTGAACAGTCGGCAAAAGCTTTGCCGCACACATCGCAAGAATACGGTTTCTCACCTGAAAAAATAAATTTATTTTATAATTACACGGAAATTAAAACGAAAGCATTTCCATCTACATTTTTATGTTCATTACAGTCTTTTATTTTTAAATTTGGGACACGGTTTATTATTTTCGATTACCAGTGTGCAAACGAATATGTTTCTTCAGTGCCCACTGCTCCGTAAATCGACGGTTGCACTGGCTGCATTGAAACGGTCGTTCTCCCTTATGCCGACGCACGTGACATTTCCATGTATCCTTGTGCAAAAAGCTCTTCGAACAAAACTCACATTTCCACGGCCGCTCGCCGGTATGCCGTTTTACATGCAATTTGAATTGCGACGACGTAGTGAACTTCCGGCCGCAGAAATCGCAACTGTATGGTTTTTCGCCGGTGTGAATGCGTATATGCTCTTGCAAATTGCCATTTTGTGAGAAGCTCTTGCCGCATTCTTCGCATTTGTATGGCTTTTGACCGCTGTGCCATCTAAAACGGAATATTAAAAGTTTTATTTAAAAGTTTCAGAGAATTTAAGAACGCATTTCTATATTCTTTTCTCGAGATCTTAAAATTTCTATGTATTAAAAATAAGTGATGTATTCAATTACCTGTAATGCAAAGTAAGACTAGTCTTATGCGCAAATTGTTGATTGCAAATCTCACACAGATACTTTTTCTGCCCCGTGTGGGTGGACTGATGATTAATCAGGTTTGCTTTCGTTTTAAAACTGGCGTTACAAGACTTACAAACATGCGGTCGATTATCTGAATGCACCAATTGATGCCGCTGAAGCAACTGCTTGTGTTTGAAGCTTTTGTTGCATTTGTTACAGACGAAACGACGCCCATTGTTGTGTTCAGTTTCCTTGTGATACAAAACAGAACTCGGATGGTTTAGGACCTTGCCGCAGATATCACAAGCGTAGTCCTTATCCGATTTAGTTTTCTGCAATATTATAAATATTTCAGCTCTAGAAATTACATGTAATTTTAGAAAAAAAAAAATGTAAAGCAATTATGTGAGAATATTTAAGAAAGTTTAAAATATTTCTAAATGAGCAATTTTTAAATTAATATATTGTTACTTTATTATAATTTATGAAACACGAACCGCGTGTGTTGTCATGTGCACTTTCAAATTTGAGTGATTCAGGAAATTCTTGTTACAAATGTTACATTTGAACTTCGGTTGAACCTCATGCTCCAATCTAATATGCAATTCGTATTCTTGTTTCAATCCAAATTGCTTGTTGCAAATTTCGCACGTGTAAATTGAATTTCTGGATTCTTCCGCTATATCGGGTTTTAACGTGGAGGCGTCTTGCTCTGCGTTATGCGACTCCTGTACTTCGACATTTTCTTCGATGGGATTTAAGCTATGTTGAGTCGTTTTTTTATGTAATGCCAAACTCTCTTTACTGTCAAATAGCTTCTTGCATTGTGCACATTCGTGATTGGTACCCGCATGGAAACTCCTAAAGTTATTACATTAAGGTATAAAAACTGAATATACATCTAAAAAAATCTTAATATGTTTAATCAAAAATTTTAAAAATTTAATAAGTAAAATTTTTATAAAATTGAAAATTACAAAATAAAACATAAAAGAAAATAATTTGTAGGATAAAAGTTTTCTCGTATTCTAGTATCTAGTATCTAAGATTTTTTTATACAGGAAATATATGATTTGTATATAGAAAATATTACTTATGTACTATATATCTGCTACGTTGTAGGAAACCCCTGCCGCAGAGTTGGCATGTAAACTTATTTTTTCGACGGCGTAATTTTGATTTTGATCGTATTCGTCCACGGTTCACAATTACCACTTCACCCAAGTCTGTGCCTTCTTCTGTTTCAAGATGACCTATCACTTCTGTAAAATATGCATCACACGCACGTAGAAAAAAATTTCTTTTAATTTCTTATTTGAAATCTTGGTTGTTATATATATACCTTCTTGACCATCCTGAGTAGAAGTCTTTAACAAATCTTCTGGATCATCAAACACTTCAGAATCCTCATTATCTTCCTCATCGATCACACCTTCTTCCTTAAATATTCTTTCCAATTCTTTTCCCTGTACTGCTTCTAGAAACCTGTGCAAATTTACCAATAATTATGTAAATTGTAATCTTCATCAAGTTTTCATGTTAGTGTACCTCTTGGGAACTTTGCGCTTTCTCCTGCGTCTACCATCACCATCCACTTCTTCTTCTTCTTCCTGCTTATCCTCCTCACCTTGACTCGCAGCTTCCCCAGGATTCTCTTTTTCCACCTTAAAATATATACATATATTAAAAATTATAAAGGATATGGATAGGAAATGATAAATATTACAATTTATTATTACAAACCATGGAATCTGTCTCTGTATGAACTTTGGGTGGACGTCCGCGCTTTCTTCTTGGCTTAGTCAAGCCTTCCATTTGTAAACTCATTTCATGTTCTGCCGCATACATAGATCCATCTGGCATAACTGAAATAACAATATCGAAAAGTTAACGTTGTAAGTCTCACAAGGTGACAGATACGCTGACAGAAAGAAAAAGATTATATTACTCTTAATAATCATTTGCTGTTCGTATTGCTCCTCTTCATTATACTGAGCCATATTATCCACTTCCATTCCTTCTGTTCCCAGCTCCACATTTTCCTTTCTGTTGCGCAGGCGGTCTGCCTTGCGCTGCTGCTCCACTTGCTGTTTCCAGAGTTCACGTATCTTGCGCTGACCAGAGACAAGCAATTCAAAGAATTGCATCGTCGACTCCAGTTGGATGTTACAACCCGGGCAAATTGTCCGTGGTAATTTTCCATCGTCATGAATCTTAAATTTGGAGACATACAGTTTATAAATATACATCATATCAAATATAATTTGTACAAATAAATAGCTGATATTCTCTATTGTACCTTTCATGTACAAAATTGTGAGTTAATGTGTCAATAGAGAAACTGTTCATCTCTGAATATATTCAAATGATACTCTGGAGACAACAAACAATATTCAACAGATAGCAATTATATAAAATAATCATAGGTTTTGTTCAGTAAAAAAGAGTGAAAAGACAAAGGGAGAAAGACAGAGAGCGATAGTTGATCATGAAAAAAAAACTAATGAATAATCAAACGAATGATGCACGATACGCCAAACATTTGATCAGTGCAGTAGCTGCATGAAAGAGCTGCACGAAAATCGTAGTAGGAAATCAAGTTGCAGTCCGTTTAGCCGGCGTTTTGAAAACGCAGCGCCTCACCTTCAGTGGCAGGTAACGATTCACGAGCGAGCTGAGATCCGACTCGCCCGCCTCGCTGACGAATAGATGCTCGTTACCGTTCTCCGCCGCGCACAGTCGACAGATCGTCGAGTCGTACAGATGCACGTCTACCATATTCCTGACGATACGAGCGAGATGATACACTGAAATTGAAATTATCCCCGAGAAAGATCAAAATGCATCAGAAATAAAAGGGAATAATATCACGAATTCATGCGAAGTTGACGATGCCAAAATATGTTGCGCGTTACCATTATCTTGTATATATATAACGTCGCATAAACACGTCGTCCTTCCCAACGTTACGGAAAAAGTCAGGAAGTATCGTGCCGCGCGGAGGTTAGCTCAACCCCTCCAATTCTCGTCAGTCTCGCCAACACTGCTTAGTAACATTTCCAATGGCAGTCTGGGGGATAAACAAAATTCACTAACGTGTTATTGGACACGTTCAGCGGAAAGAATTTCTTTGGCTTTGATAGTGATTTTCAGTATCTCCAGCAATGCTATTGGATAACATGGAAAACGGTGATTCATCATTCACTACATACCTCATAGAAACGTAAACCAATGTTGTTTTTACGACAATACTAAAAGTAATACGAAGAACCGTCAAAATCTTCTGGTGCTCGTTTGAAAATATTTTGATGGATTATTCATTAAATAATTCTTCCTGTCATGCCAAGGGTATATTGGTAACGAATTAAGGGAATGTCCTGCAACACGTGTCAAGTGAAATTTTCGTTCTTCACGAAAGACGTAAGTGTCAATGCTCCTTTCAATTTCGGCTGGTTAATCTACCGAAGTAAAACGTTGTTGAGAGGAATTAGATTTGCTTATTTATTTTTATTTTGTTATTTGCTTAGGTTGGTTGCCCGAGCTGTGGCTATTCTTACTGTAGCAAATGCCTCAAGTACAAATACAATATTCCTGATGTAGGGAGAAAGAAAGTTTGCGGACGTTGTTACAACAAATTGGGCGAAATGAAGAAATCGAGTTCCATGGATGTCGCCACGGATGACGATTTTACATCCAACATGAATAATGAACCACTTGCACCAATTGATATCACTATGAAGTAAGAATATAATTTTCTGTGTGATACTTGCAAGCAGTTTGTTAAAATATATTTAGGAGTATGACGTTTTTTTTTAATGTTGAACATTTTATTGTAGGCTGGATTCATTGGAAAATCCAGTGAAGCCTCCAATAGTCATATATAAATGTACAAGTCGCTGGGACAAACTCAAAACAGGATTAGAGCCGGCTGATCAACAGATTGTAGACAGACTGCGAAAACTGAAAGACGAGGAACGAAATATTCCATTGCCTACTGTTGAGGAGATTAAACAAAGGCTGGCAATATTGAAAGATCAAAATCCAGAGGCCAGCGGAAGTAACAAAATAGATGTATGTGAATAAAGTACATTAACATTATTATGTTACATGGATTTTTATGGATTAATTATTACAGATACATCGAGTGGATACTAGAACGGATCAGGAAAAGACGGATGATTTGCTTGAGGAGTTTCTTGCGCAAATGGAGTTGCCTTCCACTAGTGATCTTTGTAAGGATATCCAGGAGAGACTCGACTCTTTACGAGATGATGACGGTAAAACTGTAAGTGAATAAAATTCATAATTGTAATTGTAAAACTCGAAATATAAAATCATACCTATCGATCTCATCCCTTACAGAATTTTGATGATAGCTTGAAGGAAAAGATGGACAAGTTACGTAACACGATAAACGATGATAATGCAGAGGTAATTAACAAGATTTCTGCAATGGAAATAGGGGTATGTATTTATGAGTAACTAATAAACATGTATTTTCAGTGCTTTTTGGTTCTATTTCATTTTACAATATGAATTAATTTTTTTTGGAAATATATGTATTTTAAAATTAATTATATAATTACACATATATTTAACAATTATTTAATTTCTACATAAAATTATGTTGAAATATCAGACTCCACCAAACATGGAAATTGAGGAAGAAGACGAGAATGAAGATGAAGATGAGAATGAAAATGAGTGCGTTATGTGCTCGCGGACCGCGAAAGAATCGGATCTATACAGATGCGCGGGTTGTACAGGTGATCTCTACTGTCCCTCATGCTTCGAGAGTAACCACGATGAAAGTGAAATGATCAACGGACATAAGGCAGTTCGCTTTATCAAGGAAGATAAGAAAGATAAATTATCTTCTGCAAAAATGAGCCTTATACAGAAACTATTAACGTCAGATAAGCAGAAGAACAATCACTGATAATTCATTACTGCATTATACGAAAACATTCTTTGGAGATGGTTTGACACTGATTTACAGCGTTAATGCAGCTACAATTGTATGCAGATGAGACTATAATCAGAAACGCTTCTAACAAACGTACAAAATTATTAATTTTTAAATTTCTCGATTTGCTTAATGCAGATTCTTTCAATCACTGGTCAATTAAAATTACGCTTTATCGCTCGCTTTTGGCTGTGTTGTTTTGTAGTGTGGTAATTCCTTATTCATTTATTAATTTTATTAACTTCTTGTTTTTAATATTATACAACAGAGACAGATTTAATAATTCACGTTCGTGTACGAGTACAATCAGGGGATAGATAATATTGCGTTTATGCTTAGCATAAGAACGTCTTTATAATTCTATAGAATAAAATTATTTTGGCTAGTTACTTTGTGTTTCAAAAACTCGGCGATCTTCCCAAATTTTGTATCGGACTTTGTTTTCGTTTTTAAATCCATAACTTTAAATATTTTTTAAATATTAAACTCATTTATTATCAGTTGTGGAAGTCATATTTAAAGCAAGATCCATCGATAGACGAGGACAGTAGGTAAGGTCTTCGCGCATACACTTCAAGCTATTTGGACCAAAAATGCCAACGACGATCGCTCAACTGATCAGCCAAAAACTAATGTTTGATTTTTAAGTTAATGTTAATATTAATGTTACAAGATAAAGGCCTTCACACATAAAATTCCGTAAGAACGTAAAATGTAACAGTGAAGAAATCGACCAATCTCAACCTAGTATTTGGCAGCAGAGGGATTACAGAGAATCAAATACTGGATTAGGATTGGTCGATTTCTTTACTATTACATTCTTACAAAATTTTATGTGTGATGCCCTTAACATTAGAATTTTCACATAAAATTTCATTGAACAATAGCTTCTTGTAATATCAACAATTTATTATCCATTTTTAGTCTGCATTCGTTTTCTCCCAATTTCTTTCGCTGCATAAACTATATTGAAAATCTATAATATATGTAACGTACCCTATAGATTTTTAATATAGTCTAGGCTCCCAGTGGGAAAAATTGGGAGAAAGACGAACGCAGAATTTGTCTATTTCAAAACTCCAGACACAGATCAAAAATAGGAAAATGACCAAAAATGCATCATAGGATTCAAAAACAATTTCTGTAATATGATTTTAAATAAAATTTGTTCAATACTGGCTGCGTTTCGATATTCACTGCAAATACTGAAAATCTATAATTTATGTGACGTAAACTAAAGATTTTCAGTACTGGCAGTGAATATTGAAACGCAGCCACTGTCACAGTAACGTTTATTTCAATATTTTAAATAGAATACTTAAATAAAATTAACAAATATTACTGTTTCAATGTAATAATAATTGAAATAAATTTTTTAAATTATGTATTTATTTCCCGGAACGTGTCATTTTCGGGAAGACCGCTGATTGGCTCTTCGAATGCGCATCCAGCACGCTGTTTTCCGTACCGTGTGATTTCACCCTAACCAACTCTTACGAAAAGCGTGTGTGTGTGATGGGCTTAAAACGGACAGACAAGGACAGAGGCACATTGGGATAACGACAATCAGTTATGGCCCCTCCAGTATATATGTTCTAAAGCCGTCATATCGCGTGCTACAGGGTGAGCCATAAAGTCGAGCGACTCACCAACGGACCCGTCCGTGGCTACGTCGCGACCGCTGACGCTCGGTCTCGTCCGGCTCACGCACGCCTGAGAGGGGCCCTACGATCGACCGAAGCGTTCGACAAGCCGCGGGGCAGGGAAGCCTCGCGCCAGCTGAGTCTCCGCGCGAGTACCTTGGCGGCCGCCGCGGTCTCGTGACTCACCCCGTACATATATACGTTACGTGTGTACGCGTGATACGTCGCGCCGCAGCATCGCGGAGTCACGCGTAGCGAGAAATCGCGAATATAAAGGAGCCACGAAACACGGGCAAAAGGGGCACCCGTCCGCCGTGTGTCGCCGTACGTGTGTGCGCGCACGACCGAGGGGTCTCTCTGATGTGACACGCACACAGGCCTCTCGACGCACCGTACGCATCCGTCGACGCTCCGCCACCGCCGTCGCCGCAGCCAGGGAGCAGATCCTCAACGCACGTTTGTATGCGCACGTCCGCGCGAGCGAGACGCTTCGAACACCGCTCGGACCCCCGTTGCATGGTAAGCGCTCGGATTTTAGGTTAGAATCCGCAACAACCTCGTAACCTCCTCGCGTCGCGCGACGAGGCGACGTCTCGTCCGCCGTGCCGAGTCGATCGACCGCGGATTCCTCTCCTCCGTCCCCCGCGCGCGCGACGCATTCTCGGTCGTCGCGGACGGCTCGGCGCGCGGACGACCTCCTTTTCGCCTCGACGTTTCGCTCGGTCATTCCGATCAGGTGACGCTCGACGGACCGCTCGGTCGCCTTTCGAGGTTAGAGCGTCTCGGCAAGGACGACCTTTTCCTCTCCTTCGCGCGTGCCGCGTGATCGAGAAGGGATGCTAGCTGTCGTCACCGTGATCCGGGCATTGACATGGGCGATGACATTGACGGTGCGCCGCATCGTGGCTTCCACGAGTGGTTGCGATTCGTAGAGAGCCAGAAGGTAGACGGGATGCTTTGCACGGAGCTGCTCTTTGAAGAGACAATCTTGGCCGAATCGGATCCTTCGCTACGTCTTGCGAAGCTGCGACGACGCAGTTGTACTCTTTGCTTCTCTGATACTCTTGTTTCGTGAAGCAAAACACTTGCTTTTCACGATACAATTGAGTCTGATGGTCTCTTATAACATATCCTGCTCACAAGGATACGAATAATTTGCAGTCATGTATCTCTATTGTCTTTATTTGTATATATGTATCTCGCTCTATACTATTTTGGCTGTGTAGGAACATATCGTTTCAAGTGTCTCATAATATTCGCTTCCTATTGCATTTCATGCCAATAGCCAATCGTCATCGATTACATTTACACGTCACTATTAATCGAGTTTAATAATATCCATAGTTCCAAAAAGAATTAATAAAAGGTTCAAGACTGTTTCTCCCAACCCTGATAGAAGCAGCCTCAAACTTTTTATTGATCTTTTCTGAAACTATAGATATTATTAAATCGGATTAATAGCAACATGTAAATGTAATCTAATATTCTTTCAGACATCATAAACATTTTTAAGGATATTCTCTAGCAGCGCAGTAATAAAGAACGTCTGTTTCTTTTTTTCGGATATGTTTCACAAGGTGCATACATTCTAAGAAAACATGCCTCTGTTTGGAAAGTCCCAGAAGAGTCCAGCGGAAGTGGTGAAGGCTCTCAAGGAGGCGGTAAACGCGTTGGAGCGCGGCGACAAGAAGGTAGAGAAGGTACGTTGTTGCGGATACACGTCGGTTTCTACGATGAAATACATCCCCTTTTAGGCGCAAGAAGATGTGAGCAAGAATCTTGTGCATATAAAAAACATGCTGTATGGCACGGCCGAGACAGAACCGCAGGCAGACATCGTGGTGGCGCAACTGGCCCAGGAATTATACAACAGCAATCTGTTACTTCTGCTTGTGCAAAATTTGAGTCGCATCGACTTTGAGGTACGCCTTCAATATACATGAAACAATCCGAACGAATCGTACAAATATTTTTTGTGGCAAAGAGAAAATGTATGTATGCGAAATTATTACTAAATATCAGAATATTTATTAGAGCGCAGCATTAGAGTGCTCGCCTAGGATGTAAGAAAAGTTCTATTTCTAAAGCAATATTTAACGTTAGCCAAATTATTTTAATACATCAAGTAATGTTTAATGAAACAATTAACTGCTTTCCTTGGTGAGAATAAATTAGCAATTTGTTGAATTAAATCTTTCTGTTCCTTATTAAGGGAAAGAAGGATGTCGCACAGGTCTTCAATAACATTTTGCGGAGACAGATTGGAACTAGATCACCCACCGTAGAATACATATGTACCAAACCTGAAATTCTTTTTACACTCATGTCTGGGTGAGTCTCTTTTTCTCTCATGCGATGCCAGCGGAATATCAATATTATTGATTACATCTTGTCCTGCAGTTATGAGCACCAAGACATCGCACTCAACTGTGGCACAATGTTGCGAGAATGCGCGAGATACGAAGCCCTGGCCAAGATTATGATCTACTCGGATGATTTTTACAACTTCTTCAGATATGTCGAGGTCTCTACGTTCGATATCGCGTCTGACGCTTTCTCTACATTTAAAGTACGTCATGATCTAAAACACGAATATAAGAAGCAATGAGAAATATTTCTTTTTATTTTACAATTCATTTTATTCTTTCGCTAAAAATATTTAAATATTCTTTAAAAAATGTTCTACTTAATATATCAATAATATTATGTTAATCAAACAACTAATGATTCTGTCCAGGAATTACTTACGAGGCACAAAATACTCAGCGCCGAATTCTTAGAGATGCATTACGATAAAGTTTTCTCGCACTACCAGAGGTTACTCAATTCAGAGAACTATGTAACACGACGACAGAGTTTAAAACTGTTGGGCGAGCTATTGCTCGATAGACACAATTTTACAGTAAGTATATCTGGTTTTACTAGGAGCGATAATCATTCATATTCATATAATTAAAGTGAGATTCTTTAAACGCATCTTCAAGTGTGAAATAATTTCTGCATTAGATGCACATAACATCACTGAATATATCGCCCGTCTAAATAATATACTAAATTCATAAATAATATAAACAATATATTTTTAGAAAAAGAGAATATATTTTGTCAGCATTACATTCCTCGATTATAAAAAAAAGTCAATATATAAAATATTAATATACAAAAGAAATTTTAATAAACATAGCAACAATTTGTGTAAACGTTCTTAAGATATATAACTTGCACTTATTTTTGTGAAAAAAATTGTTAAATAAAATAATTGTTTAAGTTACTTAATCTAGCGACAGATATCTATTGCAATATAATCTAAATTAATAGTGATACAATAGTGAAACATTCTTGATAACACTTCTCGACGACTCGAAAATTTAATGCTCCTTTCGTTACATTTGTGAGAAGCTATTGGCAAGCAACCTATCATTAGAATTGGTTCTCATGTTAAACTTTATTGTTGCAGGTTATGACACGATATATATCAAATCCAGATAATTTGAAATTAATGATGAACATGCTAAAGGAGAAATCTCGTAATATACAGTTTGAGGCTTTCCACGTCTTCAAGGTAATATTCAACAACATTCCATACAAACACAAGTTTAAATCTTTAACTTCGCAAATTCGGGTTAATATTAAATTCCTGTATATTTGAGCTTCTTAATATTTGATGCATCAGATTAATTTCTTTCTGAGTTTAAATAATCGTTTCAATAGACGCGTAAGAAACGGAAGAAATTTCATCAAAAGAGAGAAAGAAAGAATAGATATTAATTTACATGGTCTCTTCTGATTGTGCCCAGGTATTTGTGGCGAATCCCAATAAACCCAAACCAATTTTGGACATATTGCTCCGCAATCAAGAGAAGTTGATTGAGTTCCTGACGCGCTTCCACACAGATCGTTCCGAGGACGAGCAGTTCAATGACGAGAAGGCGTATCTGATTAAGCAGATCAAAGAACTTAAGTCTGTACATGATAATTAAGTCAAGGAAAATACAATTATTGCTACCGCTACGACTAACTACCACTACAATCATTATTACTAGAGTCTACTGCTGCTGTTGCTAATTACGGTTTTATCACTATTATGTAGTTATAATTTATCATCGTCACTGTCATATTGTCACCATTATTACGATCATCGTCATTATCATTGTCATCGTCATCCCGGCATTATTATTATTAATTTTATTTGTGAGTAAATATTCACTGTAAATAAAATTTACATTTATATCTTATTGTACTATACGCAGATCGAGTTGTCATCGTTGCCAGCGTTCTGCCACGTTTTTAGGAATGAGTCGGTTATTAAAGCAGAATGAAAACTTAATTGTCTTGATTTTTGCGGCTTTAGTCGCGAGATTGTCTTCACTTAATTTCATCAATGATATGTACATAAAGATGACACTTTTCCAAGCTTAATTCTAGTTCATGTTTTTAAATTATTTCTTTAAAAGTTCAGATGTGTAGTTTAACATTCTTATCTCTTTATGATTTGAATCTAATAAGGATTGATCAATAATTTAGAACAACAGTATGCAAACAGAAATTTTTTAATTTAACGAATATAATTACCAATTTTAATATCACGTGCACATTCTTTCAACAATAGCTGCAACGGCTAAACTCATGTCGGCAAACAGACGCGGTTTCTGCGGGTTGTTTCGATCAGGTTCGCAATTTGGATACAATTTTTCTAAGTCCTTAAATTTTGGCAATTTAGCCACTGCGGTGTCCTTCAGAACTTTTTGTTGAATAGTTTTCATCAGCCAATTTATTTGCGGGCATATTGCTAGAGTCTGAAAAACATTGAAAAAAATATATAAATAAGTTAAAAAATTTAAGGATGTACAAAAAAATATAGAAGCGTTTAAATGTATAGTGAAAAATTATTAAAGTTTTTAAAGAATTTATAAAACTAGAACATTTAAGAATAAATAAGATATATAATGAGTGCTATAAAAGTTGAAATGATTTGAAAATATATATTCTTAGTCTAATAAGTTGTACCTTCGAGTAATCTTCATCCTGGCTGAGCAGCCATATTAAAGTAGCACAATGCAAAAATACCTCCTTGTCTTTCAACGATCCGCTCAAAAGCTTCACTAACGCCAATGCATATTCTTTCTAACAATCGATACAAAATATTTTTTTAAATGACGTACTGAAGAATTATGTTAGAAAGAAGCTAAACCATCAACTTTTTTTAAACTTACCTTGAGAACGTATTTTCTTGTATAAGGATACTTTGTCAGAGTGATCAGAATGCTGCATGCTTGCAGGCAGACCTTCATCCACGGTAGCGATCTGTTGTTCTGTGCTATTGTATTGTAAATGTCATCGGCCAGGTCCAGCTGGCAAAGAATGACGCAAACGGTCGGTGACAATATCGTTATAGTATCTGTGGTGAGAATGAATTATTTATTATTTATTGTCAGAAAGAAGAAAATCCATTCGTTACTTAAAGAAACAATATAACGTAAAAGAACCAAACTCTTCTTTGAAATATCATTATCGTTAAGAACAATTAATCATTATTTAGTATTATTATTCCTCAAATGAGAATCATCTACCTAAGCTATTCAGGCAAGTGAGTAGCATTCCGACGCTGCTGCAGTCGCGCAGCACGCTGATCTTCTCTTGCCAATAGGCGCTGTCCGGAAGCGCGAGTTTCGTGGTAACGTCCTCATCCTCTACCTGGATAGCTTCTCCGCATTCGTCTCGAATCTTCATGGCGATCAAAGCAATCTTGTGCTGTCGTTCTTCGCGTTCCATTCTCTTCCGCCTGTAGCGGCGTTGCAACGTGATAGCTGCTTGGCGCAGAGACAGGTAACGCAGTCTCTCTCGTCTACCAGCAACGTAAGCTCGCCAGAAAGTCTGGATGATTATCGCGGCATATTTGCTAGTTTCATACTTTTGCATGGTGACTTTCATTCTCCAATACGACTGAATGACTATCGCGGCCTGACGCAAAGCGACGAATTGTTTCCTCGCCGTTAAACCTCTCCAGCGTGCTTGCACGACAACGACCGCGCGAGTCAGCAGGTATTCCCTCCTCTTGGTGCGAGCAATCTTCTTCGCGCGCCATGTTCTCTGCATTCTCAACACGCAAGTTTTGTACCGTTTGTACTCGTTCCTTGTTCTGACCATTCGCCACCAGGATTGCAGAGTAATGCACGCCTTCCTCTTCATCAAATATCGCTGACGATCCGCGCGAGCTAAGACACGTCGGCGCCAATGAGTCTGCAGGAGAACGGTGCTCTTGCGAAGCTGCAGATATCTCCTCCGTTCCTGACGGGCCACCGTCACGTTGCGCCACCAATTCTGTATCCGTATCGCAGCGCATCTCGTCTCCAAGTAACGTCGTCGAATGGTCTTTGCCGATCTGGCACGACGGTACCACGATTGTATCAGTAAAGCTGCTCGCCGCTGCCTCAAGTAATCCCTCCTGGCCGTTCTCGCCCGCCAGTTCTTCTGTACAATACATGCCGCCACCCGCAGTTGCAGAAACTCCGAGCGTTGACGTCTCGTAAGCTCGATTCCGCGCCACCAACGTTGCAATTTCACGCAGCAAGACTTCTGGAGTCTGTATCTGCGCGAGCACGTCACGGCTCTCCACCACGCTTGTATCTTCAAACAGGCGACTTCTCGCTTGAGGCTCTCTTTGCGCGCTCGGTACGTCCTCCACGTTCTCTGAATGAGAATAGCACTCTTCCGACACAGGAGATACTTCTTTCTTTGTATCACGCTTATCCACCATCTCTCGATGCTGCGCGCGGCAGCTTTCATCAGCAGAAAGTCATCGCGCGCTTTTCGCACCAATAAGTGTTGCCTCCACCAAGACTGAATGACACGAGCGTTCTCTCTGCTCTGAAGAAACCATTCGTGCTGTTTCTGCATGGCTTTCACAGACGTCCACCAGATCTGTATTATTATGGCGGCATTTTTGCTCGCGAGATACTCAGAACGTTGCAATTTCATCGCTCGCGTTGCTCGCCAACGGCTTTGAATCGTCAACGCAGCATTTCTCAGATTGCGATACTGACTTCGTTGCGCTCGCATCAACAACGTAGCTCTCCATCTCCTTTGCAACGTGACCACTGCTCTGTGCCTTCTTCTTAGCTCTTGCAGGTTCTTGTTCTTTCGCACCTGCCTCCACCATCTCTGAAGTTGTATTGTGACTGTTCGGATGCACAAGTATCTCTTCCGTTCCTCAGTGTTACAATCAATTTCGATCGCGCGCGAGGACGGCATTATTTTGCGCCTCCACGCGCGTTGGATTGTTATCGCGGCCTGATTTCTGCGTGCGCGCAAGAAGTTTCTCACGCGAATGTACCAGAGTTGCGCCCGCCACATCCTCTGGATCACGCGTGCCGCCCGGTCGAACCGCGGCGCCTGGTACTTGTGAATAATCTGCCAGAGGAGCGACAGAGTCTTTTCGCAGTGGCCGTCGGCGATGCTCTTCGCGTCTATGTTACCCTCGAGAACGAAGCCGGCCTGATGCAACGCAGCCAACGCCATATCTGCGTTGTGTACCTTCTGCAGACGCGATATCGCCGGTACCCGGCAACGTTGGGTCAATCCTCGGGTGCCGGTGATGAGCTCCATCGCACGACACAGTCGCACGCCGTCGCGTAAATCGTGCCGTATATTCACTACCGCGTAATCATACTCCTCGATGTAGGTCTGCCGATAAGTGAGCACGTAGTCGTGGCCACGCAGCAATCTGGTCACGTCGCCGATGCCGCTTAGGAGCTCGCGCGAGAAACTCAGCAAGATCTCGCGGCTCTCCTTGTACTGGGCGCGTTTGTGGAACAGGCATGGATCGTGGCCGATCAACTTATGCTGCTTCGCATAGTCCAGAAAATATATCAGAAACAGAAACTTTTTCAGAATAAACTGGTTCAGCTGCGTGACGAACTTTTGGCTCGGATCGGATTTATGGTAACTGGGCATCTTTGTCAGTCGTGGATTCGAAAAAAATCTCGTTAATAAGAAGCGAGTTAGCCCAACGATATCGTTGTTCGAGCGTAGGGGAATGCTCTCGCTGTATACGGTTTCTAGGCCGATACGTAGCCACAGAGGATTGTAACTCAGGAATAAGCTCAATATGAGCTTCTGCAAACCTGTTGTCAAGTCATTGGTTTTAGAACATTATAATGTATCCACAAGATTTATCAGTTGGAAAGTTTTCTTTGATCATAAAGAAAATTAAGGCTTAGAAAAGTGAGAATTGGATATTTGTAATTTCAAGGATATGCAATTATATAAAAAAAATTATTTAACGTACCGATATCACGATGAAGATTACGATCTGATCTAATACACAAGGTTCCTTTCATGATGTATAAGTTAGTACGTGAAAGAACTTGCGCGACTTCATCTCGTTTAAACATGGCATTTGCAGCTTTTCGTAATGTATTTAATCTTGTATTTGTATGATACCTAAAAAAAAATTACCAATTAAAATAATTGCTGTTAACTAGTGGTTGTTTAAGATTAATTTTGTTATAATTTTTAGGAGATTTTTCTATTAATTATTAATATAATGCATACCTAGCAGATACAGCCTCCTTGGTTTCTGCCAATACAGTATTCTTCTGCGCTTTGCATGTTTGCCATACCTTGCCGACGTCCGCTACAGCAGTTTCAATGTCGACAGACAAATCCTCCGGCGAAGATAGCAAAGCGTTCAACCACTTTGTAAATACCAGCTCTTGCTGCTGCAGCCACAACTCGTCAAAATGCATCACACTGTTGATAATAAAATAAACATGTTAAAACAATCGTCAGATCAGAGAATTGTTCAGTCTTTGAACTCAATTAGAAATTTGCATTAACTAATAGCAATATTTTTTCGTGTATCTATGAATATAAAAAAATTAAAATTTGTATAGAAACGATGTTAGAACAAAAAATTACATAAATGCAAAATACAGATTCTGGATTTATATAACATTAATGTAAAATATTCTCTCTGAATTACACAGCTTGGCTAACTTTTTGAGAAATGGATCCTCCGTTGTAGATGGTGCGAAAGGGTCCAATTCGCATGTTTCATAAATGAAGTATTCCTCTTTGTTTGGTATTCTAAAACTCGAATCTCTAGTGGACGACGAATTGTGCCACTTTATATTATGCAAGTGACTAAGAGATGATTTGTTTATCTTAATCGCGGGTACATTCTTCGTAATCTTCTCTGCAATTATAACACATAAATCGGAATTAATATTATTAAAAAATACAATTTTTTTTAAGGCAAAACTTACTTCCAGAGGGCATGCATAGCTGTAATTTCTTTCCACCGTTGCACAAGGTATTGTTTTTTGTAATTCTACCGGTTTCGCGTGTAATTTTCGCGCCGCTCAGTTTCGATACTGACATAGATATATTGGAGTTGAAATGCTTCCTCGGTGGAGAAATCTCGATATATACATCTCCTATTTTTTTAGACGCCTCAACATTCTTCGGAATGAGTTCAAAACTGAAGTATTTGCAATTAGTTTGGATTTTTGGATTTATGTCCACCACGAAATGTTTCGTATATTCATTAGGATCTTTCGATAAAACGTGATGTTGAAATTGGATTGGCGACGACGATATTAAATCCTTGATATCATTCATAAGGGAGCATCCGTCAAATTTAATCGGCGACAAGTGCAAGCCTGCTGGTTGTAATGCAGGTTCTACAGTGGCGGGTGCCTTTGCATCGGAAATTGTGGACGTCTCAAAGAAATTACTGTGACTGATATTGAACGTGCTGTGCTTATCGACAATCTGCAAAGCTGTGGATTCCGTCGACTCCCTTCTCGCTGGCTCGGGAGAACTCGAAATTACATCCGAAGATGTGAATGTAAGCTTATTCAGAAGTACGGAAAAATCAGACTGCACCTTGTCCTTGTCACACTCTGTATTTTCATCAACTTCCTCATTGCACTCGTACAATGTACCGCTGCAAGGTTTCCTTTCTTTAATATATGTGGCTCTACGTATATCTTGCGGCCTGTTCGGAGGAAGCAAGATTTGTGGCAAAACACTACCGTCGTTCCACACATTTGTATTTTGCTCGCACAAAATATTTTCCAGTTTCTCATGTCTGTTCTGATACGTTCCATTGATTCTATCAATGTTCATTTGTGACGTGTGAGTCTTTGTTTCATTAGCTCGATCCAAGATATTCTCTTTATCTAGATTGCTTTTATAGTTGGATTTACATTGTTTTATTTGGGGACCAAGATCACTGACAAAAGACTGACTAATAGCTGGAACTTTCAGCGAGTTATTTCGATAAACTTGTCTGTTTGACGTAGAAAAATTCGACGAGTTTGATACTGACAAAGCAGGATTCAGCCTCCTTCTCGTCCTGCCTTTCTTATCGTCCTTAGCAGCTGTCGCTATAATAATGTCATATTTAATTCGTCTACTATCAGTAAGCTGCAGCACATCTCGCCAGCATCCCGCCTCTCTAGGCGACCATTTGATATGTATTGTACTGTTGCTATTCCCTTGAATTTCTAGTTCAGATGGGCTCAGAACAATCCGACGTTCCCCAGGTAGTAGCTTTGTTATTGATACCTAAAAAGTATCATTAAATAAAACAATTAAAATGTAAAGTCACATTGTAAGATTATTTAAAAACATTTTACAGTTATATACATATTATTTATTATTTCACACAAAGAAGAATTAAGATATTTAACTTGAGACATTTTTAATACCTTTAATATCTTATCGCCAGTGTTTCTTACATCCAAATGACATTCTATACTGTTGTTTATCTTGGTCTCCAATTCGATCCTTGTTGCCGGCTGAAATGGGGCAAGTAGTACGCTATAACGAAGTCCGTTTTCCGATTTCTCGGTTTCAGATGTAGGAAAAGACGGATCCATCCTGTATAATCTCTTGATAAACTGTAAATCAGATACAAATATCTTAGGTTGTTTAACTTGCAATACAAATCTAGCCCTGTTATTGAACACAGCAATTGAAATATATTAGGCTTGATAGAAGGCGCATTGTCAATTCTGTTAACAGTTCTTACGTCGCACAACGTTTATGTGTCTTCAGACGTGTCATTAGAAACTTACGTCCTTTAGAATTAAATCCACGCATATAGAAAACGATGGCCGTATCTATCAACAGTAACGGACTTTACCAATTCAATTTGAACGAACGTGTGCGAGCGTGCAAATACCTGCTCGACACAGGTCTACCAACTTTCGTGTGCTCGAGGACACAATTTAACTAGAGACCTGTATAATAAGCTGTGACCAATCACAGTCGAATGTCAGGAGAATACTCGACTGTGATTGGTTGCAGTTTCTCCCTCGTATTCGCGCGTCCGAAATAGCAGGCAACGGCGGCCGGGATCGGGACTCGTTCATTCGCGCGTACGTTGTTCACGATCATTCTACTTCGCGCTCCGTGTTTATGTTAAGCAATTTGGTGTGTACCGCGAACGGCTCGGGGCTGGAGTTGGAGTGTGTTCGGCGAATAATTCCGCCAGTACGGGAGTCGCCGTCCGATCCCGTCCGTTATTGTTTTATTATTAAGAGAGACTCCGTGGCGCGGTCCGCCTGTCCAATGCGTCGGTCACGGCGGTGAGAGATCCCAGGCCGACGAACGACGACGACGACGAGGAGGAGGACAACCCCGTAAGTACTGTGCGTGTAATTTTCTCTCATTGTGTATGCACTTTTTGCACTTCGCCGCCCTTACCCTGCTTGTACTTCTGATTCAGTCGACAGTTCCACTCCCTTTACCAGTTTACGCCCTTTCTACGGGTCCTAAAGCGCTGATCGGGACTGCAAGGCCCCGTGCGGATACGTGAGAGCCGTTAACAACGGCTGCGCTTTCCAGCGGGGAACCTCGATCAATTCAGCTTCGCCGTACGATGGCCGAGTCCAGTGACTTGGATCGTCAAATCGAGCAGCTGAAAAAGTGCGAGATTATCAAGGAGGCCGAGGTGAAAGCCCTGTGCGCGAAGGCACGAGAAATCCTGATCGAGGAGAGCAATGTACAGCGTGTTGACTCACCAGTGACAGTGAGTCTATCTCTGCTTCTATGAACGGCGATTGGATGGTCAGAAGACCTGTTCTTTATCTCTGCATTATTGCACTAATGCAATAAATTGCAATTAAATAAATATACTTTTTCTCGATAAAGAACAGATCTAGAATTTGAGCGTTAAATATCTTTAAAATATCTACATACAATGTCTTTTCTTTAGGTTTGTGGAGATATCCATGGACAATTTTATGATTTGAAGGAACTGTTCAAAGTAGGTGGAGATGTGCCAGAAACAAATTACCTTTTTATGGGAGATTTTGTAGACAGAGGTTTTTATAGTGTCGAAACATTTCTTCTTTTACTCGCATTAAAGGTACGCGAATGTAAAACATGGGTTTAATTTTCTTAAATGTTTAGATAAGAATTGAGAGTGAGATAGGTGTATTTTACTTTTTATGAATATATATTTAATATATAATATATACATATACTAGAGTTTTCAGAAAGGACTGCCCTGCATTTTTTTCTCAGTCAATAATAAAGATAAAAAAGTGAAATTTGACATATTGAATTTGAAGTTTTTTGCCTTTATATAATTGATAACATGAAATTGCACGTTTTGACAGATAGCTTAGCTGTAGTGAACTGTTAAAATAGTGACTGTTTATAACTCACGTTACAGACCACGAATTGTAATTGTATTCTTGGTTGCGAAAAAGGAAACAAACATTCACATATATTTGTATATTGTGTATTGAGAGTTATGAAGATGATGAGAGCATCGTTGATCTTTGAGTTCAATTAAAACTTAAAAAAATAGAAAGAGCAGTATGATCGCACTGCGCTCTTTAATTTTTAAACCTAGCAATCAACAGTGCTCCTATCAACTGTACAACTTTTTCATATATTGCACACAAATGTTTGTGAATGTTTATCACTGTTTTCTTCTCCGCAATCAAGAATAGAATTACAGTTATTTGTATTGCAAGTCATAAACAGATACCATTTTAATAGTTCACCATAGGTATACTATCTATCAAAATACTGTGTAATTATATTTCTGTACACAAACCAAAATTTGTAGTATGTAAAATTTTATTTTATCTTTATTGTTGGCTGAAAATGTGGAGCATTACTTTTTTGTACAACTCTCATATATTTAATATACTTAACTTATACTTAACTTATACTTTTCATATTTAATTAAGTATATTTACATTATTTACTTGGTCTTCTTATATTTGAATAAAATTTGTTTAAAGGAATTCAAAATAATTAACAGAAATGCTATTATAATGTAGTTTTATAGTTTGTTTTTTTGCCACAGGTCCGTTATCCTGACAGAATCACATTGATAAGAGGAAATCATGAATCACGGCAGATAACGCAAGTTTATGGCTTTTATGACGAATGCTTACGCAAATACGGCAGTATAACAGTATGGCGATATTGCACAGAGATATTTGACTATTTATCGTTATCTGCCATTATTGACGGCAAGATCTTTTGTGTTCATGGTGGATTATCGCCTAGTATTCAAACATTAGATCAAATCCGGACTATTGACAGAAAACAAGAAGTGAGTTGCCATTATTACTTTCGCCATTATTAATTTCTTTTTGTAACAATAAACGAATAGAAGTAAATGCCTTCACTTTAACCTTTGAAATTGAAATTACAGTTTTAATATATTTATTTGATTATAATATCAATCGTATAGCTGGGAACGGGCCACAGTTTCCAATCTAATTTTACCACAATTGCTATTTTTATGAAAAGGGATAAATCCCTAAAGAGAAAAGGATAGAGTGCAATCTCTAGAGAATTGAGCGTCCTTTTCTTTTAATTTATTTACTTTTGGAAATGTCTGCGAAAAGATGATTCAATACTAGGATTTATTTATCTCAGTTACCTTGAGATTCTTGTTTTTATCAGAGTGGAATATTTTTCCACTCAAAATTCGTAGTGTTATATGCGGAAGATAACAAGTTTGGGTATTGAACCTGGAATGTTTGTTTGGTAGACAGATTGCTTTAACACTGAGCTATCCAACACTCTGCACAGTTTCAATATTAAAAATTAAATTTAATATTTATAAATTTATATAATTAAATTAACTATTTTTAAAAGTGATGAAGTATTTATGATTTTTAAGTGTTTTAAAGTATTAAATTATTTCTGACTTAATGATGCAGGTTCCTCACGATGGACCAATGTGTGATTTACTATGGTCAGATCCCGAAGACACCCAAGGATGGGGCGTGTCGCCGCGCGGTGCTGGTTATCTGTTCGGCAGCGATGTGGTGGCACAGTTTAACTCTGCCAATGATATCGATATGATATGTCGAGCCCATCAATTGGTAATGGAGGGCTACAAATGGCACTTTAATGAGACTGTATTGACCGTTTGGTCTGCGCCAAATTATTGTTACAGGCACGTAATATTTGCAATCACAGTTTTCTCTGATGTAACTGTGTACATTGTACAATTGATCAGTTATTTGTTTATTAATTTATATCTATTATAATAGCGATCTATAAAATTGATAGATGTACGATTATCTACAATTAGCTGATTTGAAGACAATAGTGGACAAAAATGGTCTTTTGATATAGCATCAATCAATATAACAAATAAGCAAATAGATATTTATAATCTTGCTATACATGTCTTTATTCGCGATTTTTAAAAAATTTGTGTTAACGATTTGATCAGTTTCGTTTCGAATTATATATTTCGTTTCTTCTAGTTTTCTTGTTCTTATCACTTTATCTATATCGATCAGAAATTACTACATTTGTTATTTTTTTACCAATATATATTTTTAAGTACGTCAAAGTATATAATTACAAACGTTTAAAGTATATAATTACAAACATTTAAAGTATATAATTACAAACTTTTAAAGTATGTAATTATAAACGTTTAAAGTATGTAATTACAAACGTTTAAGTCTTTATAGTAATTACTTTTCATTACAGATGTGGTAACGTAGCCGCAATATTGGAACTGAACGAGCATCTGCAAAGAGATTTTACGATATTTGAAGCGGCGCCGCAGGAAAGCCGCGGAATACCTAGCAAGAAGCCACAAGCAGATTACTTTTTATAAATGAGCCGTTATAGAGTACAAAAGAAACCATCAGATCGTGTTGGATCGATTTTGGAATTTTGCTCCTTCTCTTTCTCTTTCTCTCAGATCGGTTTCCTTGATTGTGAAGAAGAGCAACTAAAGATGAGTGACTGTGAAGAAGATAATTTACTCTTATTTTTTTTTATGGCGATATGATTTTTGTGATTAAGTTGGATTAAGTCATTTATCGCACATTTGAATGGAACTGCAACAGCATGCTTGTAAGGAACTGATGTAAAATAAAACTCGCCGATTTAAGCTGACGTGACATATTATATTGTATAATTTAAATTTTTGAAAATCATGTAAAAGAAACAAGTCTAGATTTTATCTCGGCAGCGAGTCGCAATAAATGATTCATTATAAGCAATTTTATTTTTAATAAATAATTCTATTATTAAATAGTCTATTAAGTTTTAAATTTTGTGTTTGTCGACAAATACAATTTTAAGCTCTACTTTTTTAGAAATGTTGAATATTGAGAATAGAAAAAGGTCAAGAGACTAAATCTGACAATTTCGCGATCGCGCCAATCGCGTTCCTGGACAGTCCGAGCCGCGCCAATCGCGCTCCGCCGCCCGGTCGCGACGTCACCGGCGGCGTCGGCGAATCGCGCGGCGCCACGGACGGGCCCGGCGCGCTTTAGGAACGCGCCGATCGCGGCGCAACCCCACCCATCGCGCCGTGACAAATGCAACTTTTACTTCCGGCTGCGTACACGGCCATCGCGCTTGGTTTCGTCGACTCTGTTCTCCGTTGGTGTCCACGCGCCGTTCAAGTGCCGATCTAGCAACATCTCTCCACGCCCGACGTTCTGCCCTGCCAACGACCGTCACTTGCGCTCCGCAGTTCTATATCATCCGAGGGATCTCTTTTGTTTGTCGTATGTCCATCCAGAATCTCAACACATTCGGTGAGTAGCGAGGCGCGCATTATCGCGTCCCCGTCCGCCCTCGAGAGCTTCCCCCCTCGGCCCGTCCCCGTCCGCTTCCCCGCGCACGGCTCATCCTCTCTCTCTCTCTCTCGGCCGCCGTCTCCCCCGTCGCCGTCGCTCTTCCGTGCACGTCGTCCTTCGCTGAACGAGGGCGATAAAACGGCACAGTTTCCTCCGGGTCGTCGCGGCTACGGAGGGGGGGAGGGCCCCCCTCGTGCCGATCAAAATGGCGACGGCGTTGCTCGCGCGCGCGGCCCTCCTTGCATCATCCTGCGCAATCCGATCCGCCCTGGCACGCCGTGGAATCTCTCCGTCTGTCTCTCTCTTTCTCACATACATTTCTGATCCCCCATTCGCTTGTTCGCAGACCCCTTTGCAGATGCAATCAAGGGTTCAGACGATGACGTCCAGGACGGCCTCGTTCATATAAGGATCCAGCAGCGGAATGGTCGCAAAACCTTAACAACGGTGCAAGGACTCTCCTCGGAATATGACTTGAAGAAAATCGTGAGAGCATGTAAAAAGGTGAGTGTGCCAACGCTGCCTCCCCTCCCGCGATGACGCGAGGGCGATGGGGGAGGGGGAATCCCTCCTGCGCCTTTCTCCTGCCCTCTCTGTCGCGACCCTCCCGCTTCCTCCATCGTCGTGCGCGTCTCTCCCACCACCGGCCGGTCAGGCAGAACTCTAAAAATAGGTCTGATGCAAACAACCACGGCGATACTAGCCGGACAGATGTAGTTTCGCGAGTTCTAGGAATGTATAGCGTCCGAGTGCATCTACAAGTGGTTTGATGTATAGCGGGAATAAGTCTTTTGTTTCAAACTTGAGATTGTTGATCGTCGCCGATGATCTTGCGCTTTGTAAACGCTTTTGTTCATTGCCGGATGAATCATCGTTTGAGATTAAAAATATCTAACTTTACTCTCGTTCCAATGCCAATTTGTTTCTAAGCGAAATAATAGAGACATTATATACTAAAGATTATATCTTTGCATGAGACAATTTACAATAGACAATTGTGAAAATTAATTTGCGATAAAATATAATTGCGTTAATGAGAATGAAACCGTGGTCAGTTGTAGCAAAATTGTTGGTTGATAGAAGGAGATCTTTATATAAAATTTATATCTTATTAGAAATAATTATATCTTATATAATAAAATATATTTTCTGGTATCGAGTTATTAATGTTGATTTTTTACACAAATATTTTAAAAATATTACATCGATAGCGTTTATTACCGTTACTCGAAGGTATCGAAACTGTGATGGTAAAGCTGTATCTATTCACAGTTATCTTCCTTTGATAAGTGTATCTGGAAAGTTTCAAATACTTTCCTTTGGGAGATAAAAGACCCAACGCTCTTAGGAAGTAAATTGTCTAGATAAAAGTCCCTTCAAAGAATGTCTGTCTGATTTATCGTTGTTTTCACAGGAGTTTGCCTGCAATGGGACAGTAATAGAGCACCCGGAGTACGGGGAGGTGCTGCAGCTGCAGGGGGACCAACGAGAGAATATATGCCAGTGGCTGACAAAGTCTGGTCTGGCAAAACCTGACCAGCTGAAGGTCCATGGTTTTTAATCGACTAACAACAACAGCAACAATTACCATCCATGCCACAACCCACAACAACAGCATACAGCTCCGCCCCTCGTCAGCGCTACATGATCGTCTCAAATTGAATCTGTATATCACTCACTAAACTCCTCGTGGGATATCCCGATTATACTTATCACGTCACATATAAATATATAATATATATATATACATTCATATATATGTATATTATATATATACACAAACATACATACACATACGTGCGCGCATATATATTTCAATAATAAAAAAAAGAAAGAAAAACGGAAACGGAGAGGGAAGTAAACGATAGAGGATAAAGGCGAATAAAAGAAAGGAGGAAGAAAAGAGAATATAGCGAAGAAAGGGAGGATATATAAGCGTATAACCGGCGTATACCTATAGGCAATATATCTATTCTAATCAGAATCTTTTCTCGAGATAAAAAGCAATACGTCACATACTGTAAGCCTTATGTTAGGTGATAGCAGCTATTGAGGTAGGGATTCCCCTGCCTTACAGCAGTGGATAAGATACATCTGATTTTGATAAACATCGACGAGAAAAAAAGAGAAGGAGGAAAAGGAGAGGCGCAGATGAACGCGCGGTAATAAGCAGCGCCGGATGGATGTTCGTTCTTACATTAGGTAGTATGTATCTGGGCGCGATAGACGTGTTCCGAGAAGGCAGTAAAGCTGTAGGTTGACTGATTCGGCTCTCTCCTTTCTCGCGTCCACCACACTCCTCTCTACATCCTCCTCGTCTTGTAGGGAAAACTAAGAATATTCTCTTTTCGTTTCTTTTTTTTTTACATTTGTATCGAAAATTATGAGAGAACGAACGTTCCGCGCTCGACTTCGATTGTAATGATTTATTGTTGAGTATTTGTAGGGCCGATTTTGATTCTTCCTTTCGCGTAGAGGACATCCCTCCTTTTCGCCCCGTATCACGTCTTCGCTCTTGCTTTCCATCCCCTTTTAAAGCAGTAAATAATTAAATGACGAATTGTTTTGAAATAATAATGAGAGTTAATAAAATGTGGCTGTTCTAGATAAATAAATTACGAGTAAATTAATGGGATATGATGTAACCATGTCCCCATCCCCTTCCTTTTGTTTCAACTCTACAAAATTGCTGTTAAACTTGTCAATCGAGTAGAAGATATATTCATTCTTTTGCTTATCCAACATAGAATAAGTATGAACAAGAGGAATATTCTTCTTTTTTGTTACAAAAATTTTTCTTATGCATTTGTATGACTAAGGATAAATTGTGAATAGCAGTCGAGGAGTTCACAGATATATATATCAAAATTGATATCTATCGCTATATGATCGCAAGTGTTAAACGCACGAGTGTAGTTCATAAAAAAATCATTAGATAAGCTATCATTGTTTATCGATTACGTTTGTGCCATGCACGTTACAATCGTCGTTTCGTAGAATCTTGGTTTCTTCGAATTAATTCAGCAGACGAGATACATAAAATACCAGAGGAGAGGTTGTACAAAGTGCTGCTTTTTTTTAAATCTGACTAGTATATGCTTTACGCAACAAATATTTTGCTATTTGCTCGGGGAATATATAAAAAGTAGTTTGCAGAGTATGCGAAATGTCAGAGATAATCGTGACGAGTTGAAATTGTTGGAAAAACGAGCGAGTGTTTGTTCAGAGGGTTTATTCAAAGAAAAAAAAAAAACAGCTCTTCTAGCGAAAACCAAGTTAAGAAATTCAGCTTCGATTTGGAGCTCGGTAAAATGGAAAGAGATTGGAAGGGACGAGAAAAATGGGGGGGGGGGGAACTCAAGATTCCTTTCTACTTATCGCCGCTTTCGAAATCCCCAAGGGGGGAATGGAATTTCCCTTTGATAAGAAGATACGTTTTTGTACATTTTTAACATTCTTCAACATTGTACAAACTCGTTTTCTTCCGCTTCAAAGCTTACAAATTATTATTGGTATTTACACTTGGTTTCACGCAAAGGATTAAATTTTAAATCGACGAAACGAGCGGGGAGGGAACAGATAGAAGGGTCAACGAAGAAAAGGGCGAGCAAGATAAATATCTTCAGCGTCATTCGCTCGTCTCTTTCGGGATCCAGAGATTCAAGTATCGAATTTCCGTAGAGAGAGAGAGAGAGCGAGCGAGAGAGGGACATTTCCTTTCTCGTAGATATCCCGAGGGGCGTTCGCGGATTCGAAAGTGGCGCGCGACGGGGCGCGCGCGCGCTCGACGGCGCTCGGCGTTCGGCGGCGGGGCCGCGCGGCGCGGCGCACCGCCGGGCCCCCAGAATGCATCGCGCGCCACGGCATGTGCCTTTCCGCCATTTTGTAGTTTGCTCGAGAGACTGTGTTGAGTTCGATTCTTCCACCTCGGTAAGGAAACACCGTCGTGCGAAAGGGCCGCGCGTTGATCCGCACGGCGCGGTGGGCCGCGGTACGTACAGGGCGGATCGTAACGCGCGTGTCGCGCGGCGTCGCGTCGTCGCGCGGGGAAACGTGGCGAATCTCGCCGCCGCCTGTCTCGCCAGCCGTCGTGTGCTGCTGCGTCGCGTATTTCGTCGCGCGCACGCGAGCGTGTGCGTGCGTGCGAGCGAGCGAGTGAGCGAGCGAACGTACGGGCGAGCGAGCGGGCGGGCGGGCGAACGGGCGAGCGAGCGAGCGAGCGATCGGGGCCCCGGACCGAGCCCTAGTCGGCCCAACGGCGATCATCGAGGCGCAGCGCAGCACGAGAACGGATTCGCAAAACGCGCACGGCGCACACGAGACGCCCCGCGCGCACGACGAGCCAGTGTGCCCCCCGAGAGCTCTCTCTCTAGCCGAGAAACCGATCTGCACGAGGCCGTTCGGGAGGTAGAGAGAGAGAGCGAGCGAGAAGGAGTGCGAGCGAGAGGGAGAGAGAGATCGAGTGAGAGAGCGCGAGCGAGTGAGCGAACGAACGAAGGAGCGAGCGGACGGACGGACGGGCGAGTGAGCGAGCGAGCGAGCGAACGGGCAGGCACCTCGTAGCGCTAGATTCAGGGCACATGGGATCATCCGGGCCCGTCTCGAGATGAACGGTGATTTCGGTAACGAACATCCATCCCATTCACCAAACCACGCAACCACCATGCAACCTCATCATCATCGTCATCGTCATCATCGTCGTTGTCGTCGTCATCGTCATCATCATCGTCGGTGTTATCCGCGCTCGTGTCGGGGAGTGTAGAGTCTTGTCATCGCGCCGCCTTCATCCACCTTCTCGCCACCGTCAGCACCTCCTTATGTTGGTGTGTCTCGCCGCGCCGCATGCTAAAATCTCTCTCTCTCTCTCTCTCTCGCGCGCGCGACACACGTCTCCGTTATCGTCATCCCTCGCGGACCCTCGGTCCCTCCGCTGTTGCCGTCGTCATCGTCCACGGCCGTGTGTCACGTCCGTGCACTGTACCCCCGAACGTCCTGGGTGGCTCTCGTCCGTTGTCCTTGTGCCCCGCGGTGTGCAACGGTCGGAGAGCGGCTCGGCCACCGCCGCCGCCGCCGCCACCACCGTGTCGTGTCCACGACCGCGCTATATTTGGCCGATAACGCGCCGCGCGCTCCGCAACATATTGCGCGGCCTGCCGCGCGTGGTTCCTCGCCTGGCGCGCCGCGAGCCTCACCGGGCGGCCGTCGTCGTGGCACACAGTCCGACGCCCCGTCGCCGAGGCCCGCCGGTGGCCCCGTTGCCCAGCATCGCCGCGACGTCCGGCCCGGATCTTGTGTGTATGTGTGTACGTGTGTATGTGTGTGCGTGTCACCACGTCGTCGCGGTCTCGAGTTATCGCGCCGCTTGAAATTCCTCTCGCGCGACCGTTTCCACGTTGTACCTCGTCTCTAGGTATCTCCCACCTGCACGCGTGCACCGCTCGCGACGGTTTGTCCTCCGGTTTTGTGGGATCCGCAGGCACGCGGTCGAATAGTGCTGCTGCGTGCCGAGACATGGTCCGAGTCGAATGGTCATCCTGATCGTTGCTCTGTTGTGGGGCACTGTTTTCCTTGTGATAGTTTATGAAATTACGAGGGCTGACAATGTTGTCTAAAGCATCCTAGCTTAAGCGCAACGACATTAATTGCTTATATGATATATATACATATATATATATATATTTTTTAAATCATTGTGTATGTATTTTATATATCATATGCATACATCATGTTAAAATGTTAGTTGACATTATTCTGTAAAAAATGACCATAAATATTATGTATAATGCAACTGGATATTTTCAACTTATAGTATGACTGTCTATTCTTGGAATAGATAAGTTTGATTCTTTATAGTTATAATTGAGTAACAGATTACTTGTTAAATCGTAAGCATAAACATATGAGGAAATCATACAATGTAATGACTAGACATATTGCAGAGAGTCATATTTTAATGCCATAACTGGGACACATAACTTGCAGCAGATTAGGTTAGAATTACAAATGTGCTGTTTCTAAAATTTAAGTGAGATTCAAACTGCTGTATATTGTACTACAATTTGAAATGTGGCAAAAAAATGAACAGTGATATTTTATTTAAGGTGACTTAACAGTTTTTCCAAAATATTTAGTTGCATTTTATTTCGTGGAACACGGAAGAGCGTGTGTGATACACAAGTACAAACTTTGTTACAGTCTAAAGGTGAAGATTCTAAATATTCCTCCTTTTGCAGGGTACGTTTACATGAATGGGGACATCGGGAAGCTGCCACCAGGGGCGGTCTACCCAGCCACCCCTGAATCTCTGGGTCCACAGGTTGCAGGCGCAATTGGTGGTGGTGTGCCTAATATAGACTACGGAGTCATGAACGGTGCGCCGAGCGGCAGTGAATTGATTCTTGACGCTGGTGTCGGCAGTCTGGAACCATCCCCTCAACACGCTATAAGCATGCACGGAGGTGCCGTCGGATACAGTCCAGTGGATGTCGCCGCATTGGGCGACGCTTCTGCCGCTCCACCATCTGTACCAATGACAGATCTAAATGTCCCTGGCATACCTTTGGAGCAGCTTAAACAAATGCTCTCTTCACAACTCGAGTACTACTTCTCCAGGTAATGAAATTGATTCCCTGATTCTGAAATCTCTTTCTCTCTCGTCTACAAATGCATGAAATTGCACAATGATTTTGCAAATACATACATTTGCATTGTTATACATATTGTTTGGAATGATTTTATTCCTGAAATGTTTTGCAGTTACATTGCTAACTTTTTCACCTCGCGCACTCGCACTTTTCGTCTCTTTGGTCATCCTTTTATAAACGCAACAGACATGTGTCTAAATAAAATACACATGATTTGTTAAAGCTTGTTAAAATTGGGTCGAAGTGGAATCGAACTTGGGTGGGATCCACTGATTATGAGTTGACTACTCTTACGCGGAGCCATGTGTCACTCAGTTCCTTTGATTTTACTTTCATCATTTCCTTAACTATTTTCTTAAAAGACTTTTGATCGTACTATTACATCATATTTATATAATAATTTTAAATCATTTAAATTAAATTTATGGTATTTGATTGTGATTAAACTTTTAGCTATGTAAAATCTAAGAAAAGAATTTAGTGGAATTTTAATAATCTTAAAATAATTTCATGCATATATATATATACACACACACACACACACACACACATCGCACATGAAAATATAATTTTTAAGCCAAAAATTTTTCAGGAAAATTATATAACAATTTTCTTTGTAAAAAATTAGAATGATAGCCCAAAAAGCTATATATTTATTAATATCTAAATATAAAATTTAATTCTTTTACGATATTTTTATTATTATGTATATTTACTTTATTATTATGTATATTTCTTTTATTATGTATATTTATTATTATTATGTATATTTCTTTTATCTATTTATAAGACAAATTTCTTGAAATACTTTTCTAAAAATACACTTACACAAAACACAACTTGCTCTTTATTGATCAGTTACATATTTCCTTGTTATGAAATACGTAATTAATATGCAAATTGCACGTGTACATATAAGAATATATGTAACAATATATGATAACGTGAATGAACAATAGAATGTTTGTCTTTCCAGAGAGAATTTAGCCAACGATGCCTATTTGTTGTCACAAATGGATAATGATCAGTATGTGCCGATATGGACAGTAGCAAATTTTAACCAAGTGAAAAAACTGACGAAAGATATTAAACTCATAACAGAGGTGCTGAGGGAGTCTCCCAATGTTCAAGTTGATGAAGAGGGACAGAAAGTGAGGCCCAATCACAAGCGATGTATCGTGATACTTCGTGAGATACCAGATAGCACTCCGCTGGAGGATGTAAAGGTTCGTCCCAACTTATCCATTCAATGATTGCCATAGAGAATCAAGTCCAACTCTTTAATACCATGATTCTTCCTTATAGAATTTATTTTCTGGGGAAGGATGCCCGAAGATTATTTCGTGCGAATTTGCTCACAATAGTTCGTGGTACGTGACATTCGAATCTGACGAGGATGCTCAAAAGGCCTACCGGTTTTTACGTGAAGAGGTTCGAGAATTTCAGGTAGGTCGTAACTAAAGCTTGTACAATTTCGTTTGAATAACTGGTAATGCAAAGTAAATACTTAACGATTTTAATGATTCATCATTAGGTTTACAGCTATATTTAGCTTTAATTGTTACTATAATTGGATATTTTTATTGCTGTAGCTACGAATAATATCTGTAAATCTGAGAGGCTATAATTTATATTCTGATTAAATCTAGGGGAAGCCAATAATGGCAAGAATCAAAGCTAAACCAATGAACAGGCTACCGATGCCAACGGTACCCGGTGTAAGCGGTATAAAGAACGGCTACAGAACTCCACCACCTCCTCCTGTCTATGATCCGAGTAGTTACACGACTGGACAGCAACGTTTTCTCTATACCAATGGCACGACCATGCCTCAGACAACTATGCCGGCGTACGCGAACCAGGTCGTTTATGTAAGTACACAAGTCAGAAATTCTTTGTGCAACGAGTCACGCGCGTGAGCTTTTCTATCATCTTGAATAATTTATCGCAGATGTAAGAGAGGGGAGGCTCATAGGCGATAAATTATATGTGTAGAGAGAGAGATAGGTTCGTATAAATAAAAATGTTTCTTCATATTTCTTTCAGCAACCATTTTATCCGACCGGTATGATGCCTTGGGGACCAACAACTAGTCCCGCTTATTTCGAGATGTCCAATGTCTTTACGATGAACGGAATCACGCCGCACACTACGTTCACGCGTTCAAACACAAGATATAATCCTCGACATAGGTAGAGATTTGCAATTTCATTTTTTTTCTAGATATTATGTTTTACGAATGTCTCCGTATTGAAATGTCTTTTTTAATATTTATTTAGAAATAGACAGAGAAACGGCTCCGATCGAAGCTGCTTAATAGACCCGGTCAATCCCAGCAACAACAGTAATAACCATCACCATCACCACCATCATCATCACCACCACCATCATCAGCCATCGTCTATGCCGCCGCTGAGTAATCGTAACTCTCATCCTCCTATGACTGGCGGCGGCGGTGGTGGTAACAATAGCGTGTCTCTGAGCTCGTCTACGTCCACTTACCATGCTTCGAGTTTGCCTCCGTCGAAGCCGCCCGCCTCTTTGTCTTCTTCCTACCAATCCGGCACAAAGTTCCATTCTTCGTCGTCCGCCGTGTCGTCCGTTGAGCACGTAAAGGGAGCTTCCTCCTCGTTGTCCTCCGCGCAGGACCAGGACACAACGACAGCGGTCGAGCCCTCATCCACAACCTCTTCGGCGCCTTCGTTTACCCGCCACCGTATCCATCGCAGGACCAAAGATCAGGACACGAAGGTAGCGACCGGGAACAACCATCCGCTGCCGGCGATTAAGGAATCATTGCCAGCGAGCGGCGGCAGCAACAGCAACTGCGGCGGCAGCCGCAGTAGCGGCGTGCAGTTTGACCTTGAGGCAGCCGCTTTTCCACCCCTGCCCGGTCTCGACACCGACCACGGTAAAGCGTCAACCGATGTAGGTAGCGGTGGTAGCGTCGGCGCTGTCGGCATAGAGGCTTCGTCGCAGAATCGATTGTCCGACGTTGTCAAGGGTACCGCCAAGCTCAAGGCCGTTGTCAAGGACAAGGAAAGTGGTAGTAACCAGCCGCAACCTCAGTTGCAACAGCAGCAACAACCTGCGCCAGCAGCGGTTAACACCGCCAGTAGATCCGCTAGTCCTGGAGCGAATACCGGAGCAGAGGCACAGGGAAACGCTGCCGCATCGACGAATTCTACGAACGTCACGCATATCCTTAATCCGCCGACGGCCAACAACGAGAATACGTCGTCGGCCGACGCTGCCGCGCTCAGCACCGTCGCGCTCACTCCCCCGTCATCTCCTGATAAGTGAGTGGGATTTTTAATTATACGCTCGCTCGGTGTAACGGTGTTTCGGGTAGTTGCGGAGAGTTTTGCGTTGGTTCGCTGAATTGACTTGTGCTGGATTGAATAATGAACTGTTTGTCCAATCTGCGTTGGAGATGTGTTATGATTTTTTTAGGGAAAAAAAAATACAGATCCTCCAATGGATCTTTAGAATATTTTTATTCGAAGACATAATGCATAGTTTGTGTTGTGGAAAAATACTTCGATTATACGAGTTGTTTATTTTATTTTATTTTTTTAGATTCTCCAACGACGTTGCATCCTTTGTTCGTTCAGTATGTTTGAAAAAAAAATCGAGGAGCTCCAGTAGAATTCTTTTTTTTTTCTTTTTTTTTTTCCAAAGTAAAATTACTATTTAGCTCTCAATTATGAAAGCGACAAACGGCTTGTTCCAAAGTACGACGAAACTTTCCGCTCTCCCAATACACATACGTGTACATAGATGTATATGCGCACTACTGCGCAAAGAGAGAGGAAAACAGATGGAAAGAGAGAGAGAGAGAGAGTGAAAAGTTCTTGATCCTTGAATCGTTAACCTTTTATAGGATCGTTTTATGCTAATTTTACTCGTTACTTTAATTGTTTTTATCCTCTTTTAAACTGATTTCTTTATTTCTTGTTTATAATATTTCTTTGCTGAAAGATATTTACGTGATTAACGAGGGTTTGCATTGAAAACCAGTGAATTGTATTGCCGTGTTGTCGAATCTTTGTGTTTAAAGATTACGTTGCTTTTCTTTTTAATAGCTAAGTGTGTTCATTCTATTAAGATTGTTATAAAATCGTATAGATGAAAATCCTTGATAAATTTATCGAGGAATATCGCGTAAGACTTTGATTGTCTGCAAAATTAAATTTAATCTCATTTGAGCGAATGAACTATTTTTTTTTTGCTTATGCAACTGAAAGGAAGTTGGCTTTTCATTGGCTTTTTTTTAATCCTATAAATTGACTACTTTGCACTTTTTGCGAGAAAGATATGTGAAGGATATGTACAGAGTCATAAACATTTATATTTGTACGCCTAATCACTGAGATCACTAATTATAGATTAGATAATTATAAATTGACGCATAGAAAGCAAACGCGAATCGAGGTCATGTAGTAAATTCCATTCGAACGAGGGATTCAGCTGGTTTTTCCGTGAACGGGTTCCTGGACGCCTGCCTTATTAGATTTTTATATCCTTGGATCGGTGGACCGTTGTATCGTTGAATCCTCAGATTCTCCAATTCCATATTGGATTCTTTTGGATTCTTCCGTCGCAATCGCCCTTTGGATCCTTAGACTTTTTTGAAGATCTTTAGCTTCATTCGTAAGGATTCATCGATTCGTGACAGCGCAAAAATCTAAGGATTCAAGGATACGCGTTACGCTGTATGAGCTTTAGATAGGATTCACGTAATAGGATATATCGTAATATATGTCTTCAGGAATGCCGAATTAAGTTTCATTGTTGTTGTTGTCTTGTTGTTGGCTGCGTTATACGCTATGTTGTTTTGTAATGACGTGTTTTTTTCAAGCCTTCCCGTTCTGATATTGTCGGGTGCGATGATCCTCACACGTCGTCGAATGATTTGTTACCTGGGAAAAGGGAGATCCTTTCTTTTTCTCATCCAAAAGCTTTATAGAAGTTGAAGCTTTCTTTCCATCGCCATAGTTAATCTCGAGTTACTAACTGTTAATGTCCTTCGAGTTGCCGGAGTAGTCTTATCCGCCTGCATTCTCGTCACTTTATTTCCAACACGTACATTTTATCGTGGAGAACTTTATGCGAGGACCAAGGATCTAAGAACTGACTTGAGATTCAAAACCATAGAGATTTGAGTCCTGCACTGAGATTTTCTAGGTTTCCAGGACTCGGGTGCAATCCTTTCCGGTCATTCTCTAGCCAGAATGCTGCTACGAAAGTGTTTCGTCGAGTTTCTTTGAAGCCTGAAAAGAAAAAAAAAATGGTAACTCTTAAATCTTCAAGTTAGATCTTCGGCTGCGCGCGAGTCTCTCGTCGTTATCTCTTACTATTCACTTACTATTCATTATTCATTAATAAGTAAATTAGTTGTACTTGCAATTATGTTTTGCCATTTCTTCTTATCGACAACTTTCGTCGTTATTAATCGTGCCTTTCTGATTCTGAAGTTCTAGAAACTTTCTTTTCGTTTATATAAGGCCCTTATTAGCTTTTTTTCATAAGGATTCTATAAGCATGCTGTATAAATCCGGTATATAAATAAGAGTTTAAGTTTGGTACCATGGATTTTTCTAGATGCTTTTAGAGAGTTCTTAAGTATATAGATTCTTTCATCCCTGGATCATTGAATCATTTGATATCTTCAAGTATTCCGGATAGACTCTGCTTCGATTGTCCGGGTACTTTCGATCCTAAGATTTAACGGATTTTATATTTTAATTATTTAGATATTTTAAATATTCAGATTTTTTTCAAGCGTTCTGTATTTGAACTGGTTTTTGAATGTCAGACACTTTTTTATATCCAGCTCTTTATTAACATTTCGCATTCGCAAAGTTGGTTGCCAATTAAGATCCTTCAGAGTCCATCTCAAAGATGTTAAGGATCAAAAAGGTTTTGACGCAATGCTAAAGATACCCAAGGATTTAAGAATCCCAAATTGTTTAAAACAAAAACCTTTGAAGTTTTCTAAGAGTCTAATCCAAGGGACCCGTCGAGAAGTCTAAGCGTTCAATGATCGAGGGACCTAAGAACTATCCCTTTCGGCTCGAGTACAGCACGCCGCATACCGCCGATTGAAATCAGCATTAAACAGCCATTGCTAGCGCACTATGAACGCTATATGTGTATGCAGGAATGTATGCGGTATTATTATGGTATGAGATAATTCTCTTCTTGCCTGTACTGTTTTACGGCAGATAAACAATAAAACGTTAAATAGGGATACACGATAAATAATATTATTTTTCAGGGTTCTCTAATATATTACGATTATTATTTGATTATTATATTATTATAAATTTTTAATATTATTAAGATTATATTATTATTGATTATTATCTGTTCGGTTTCAAGTTACTCTTAAAGGCATTTTGATGATGAAGTTTCTCTAGCTCATATAATTCTAACGTTATTAGTTAAGTTATAATTCTCGTTACGTGACTGCAAAATAAATATAAAACGGAAGAAACGAGAAACACGCGGCCTCAGCATAGTATCTGATGGACCTTTGATAATGACTATAATTGCATTGTCAGCGATGAACTAGAAATTAATAAACAATGTGTATACTGATTTGTTAATCGATGTCTTGCGATGTATTGCAAAAAAAAAAATCCTTCTCTTTTGCATATCCCTCGATCGTTGCGGGCGGTTCTCGCGAAATAGATTTTCACTTCTCGTCCTGTTAACTATTTTTAAAAGAATCCATCATGCTGCAAATACACTCTTTAATAATGTTCCTAATTGCTAGATTCTTTTGGGCATCTGAATTCTGGGATTTATAACCAAGCTGTTAAACTTTCCTTAAATCTGTTTACAAATTCTTATTTTTGTTTCCTTTGTTTGGGCAATTAAGTTTCTCAAGTTTTCGAAATTTCTTGAAGCATTCCTGCATCATTGGCTCGAGAATCGCCTACACGAACTGATTTTCTCATTTGCATGAACGATTGATATGCGGTGCGGGATTAACAATTACTAGCATGCATTTATTTGATGGTGTACGTAATAGAGAGAGTTCACATTATAGCACTTTAGCATATCGCAACGAGCTGATTACGTTGATTCTGATTTTTATTCTTGAGCTACGTTTCAGATCCGCATTCGTAAATCAATGTTCTATATAAATTTTGTACAATTTAAACACACGCATGCGTCCGCGATGTGTGAAGGACTTGCAACGGTCCCGACGTGTGTCCAAGGATTTAAGGATATAAAATTCCGAAGACCTCACGATATCTATCGATAAGCGTATCTTGGGTACTTAAATTTTCAAGGATGCATTCCCGAAGGTTCTAAAACACCGTATTCGTATATCCAGGAATAATGAGAACATATAGAAATATCTGAATTTAAAGGATCCGCACGAGGATATCTCTGTGGATCGTAGAGTCAGGATAACTAAGTAAGCATGTGTGTTGGTCTTTTATTATTGACAATGCACCGCTGACAGATCTATAAAGACTGACGACTCGAACATGGTGAACGGTGTGGACGACGCTGTAGTTGCGAATACGCACCTGCCGGCAGTGGCTACGTCGACGGTAACGACGGCTACGACGACGACAACGGCAACGACGGCGACGTCAACCGCAGCGACCACGGACGATGCCGAGACGATGACCAGGTGCGACTGTAACAACGTCGTCGTCGTCCCTCCTCCTACTGCCTCTTCACAGAACTCCCAATCGCAAACTGGAGTGGCCTCTGCCTTCCCTATAGTAAGTATCTCGCTATCTCTCGAAGGAATTTAATTTGTTACATGTTAAAAGTGCGCTTCAAAGTCTCCAAGATTCCTGAGGGAATTTAAGCACAAACTCAAGAATATAAATGTGATAGAAGATATGAGGAAAATGATATAAAAGTTTTATATTTTAAGATGAAGAGGTCAGAATTCCAGAATGTATAGATGGAAAAATTGTTGATATTAAGAATTTAGAAATTTAAGATTTCGAGGAAGCAGATTAAATATTTAACATTTCACATTATATTTGGAAATTTATATATATACGAATACAGATTGTGAATTTGTTAAATTAAGCTAAGATTTTAACTAAGTAAATAATTAAATAAAGATTCTAAAAATATAAATGATAAAATCTGTAAATGAGTTCCTGGACATTTATAAAATTTTGATTTATATAATATTTTAAAATTTTTTCTACGAGATATTATCCAGAATTTTTACACTATATATTTATGGCGATTCTTGTGTTTTACAGAGCAATTCATGAATAACGCGAGCTAATAAATATTTTATGTTCTCTGCAGGATCTTACGAGGCCAAGCTATGCCCAAGTAGCGCAACATTGCCGCGAGCTACCTTGTACAAAACACAAAACAGATGAGAGGGATAGAAATGTTTAAAAGCTGCACGTAAGTATCCTTTTTCTTCAGGCAATCTTCATAAATTCTTCTTTAAAGAAGCTATACACGCGGAAATTCCAATAAGTTTAAAGTTAAAGTCCAAAGAAATAATTTAATATTGTATTTGTTAATTTAATATTATAAATGTTAGTTTCTAATAAGAATCTCCTAAGACGATTTAATTTATTTTTATCTTTTTCTAGTTCTAATAATTAGAAAAAAAATAGAAAGCAAATTAAGCTTAGATTAAAATTGATCTACTTCGATGGAAATGAACATTAATATACTAGAAAAGTTGAAAATATTAATTAGAGAATTTCGAAGAAAGGAATTTGAAAGAGCGATGCATGCGATACGACGTATCTTGCAAAAGATATAAAATTTTTTAGTAATCCACGTGTATAGTTTTTGTATATCTAAAAAAATCTCTTTTCAATGATATTATTTTCATTACCATCCTGTATTCTCAGATCCTTGAAATACGGCCTGGATCCTCCCCGGATTTTCAAGAATCCTTACCTCTATCCTCTAAAAATACTTTCGCAAGTCCACGAAATCCATCGAATCGGTCCTCGACGTAAGACAATCGGCTGAAAGTGTCATTTCTCCATGAAAGAGAAACGTCCGCAAGGGTGTATATATTCTGTTCGTTTATGTGTCAATGAAGGTGACGACGATGAAGGAAGACACCTCGAGCGGCGGAAGCAGCTTAGATATAACGAAGCAAGAAGCCAAAATCTACTGATTACCACGCGTCAACGGGGTAATTAAACGATAATTAGCTGTGCTATATGTGCTATGACGTCATCGCCATCTTCTCGGGGTCGGATCGGATCGAGAATGAGGATATCGGAGCTCGCCGCTGCTTTCACCTACCTATCTACCCCCCCGGTACTCCCTTCTCAGACCGACGCCGTCACGTGCTGCAGGCGTGAGGAAGAGAGAACTTTTTACATTGTACAGTGACGTCTCGCCTACGATCAACGATCGGTCGATCGACGAATCGATCAAGAGAGAGAGAATGAATGAATGAGTGAGATAGTGTATGTGTGAAAATGTGTAAGACTCGCCGCGCACTATTATAGCGGCGCATTCGCAGGCGCTACTATTATACAGGGTGATCGGAGAGTTCCGCGGGGCAAGTTTGTCGCCGCGGTTTGATGATGTTGATGGTTTTGCCGATATATGTGCTTATAATCGGCACAAATGTTTTATTCGCTTTATTGCAATTTGTGAAAAGATTCAATTGTAGTTTATTCGTGATTACAGGATGTTTGAAGGATTTAAGGTCTTGAAAAAAATTTAAAAATTCGTTATAGGGTTTAAGAAACTAATGATCTAAATGCACGCGTTAAGCGGACGAAAAGAATAATGGCCGGCTTGGCAGCAGAGCCCCGGAGACTGATGCTCGGTTACTGGCTCGCCAATGAGAATTATTAGGCTGGCAAAAAGAGATCGACAAGAGGAGCAACTGGGAATTAGAAAATGTAACAAAGTTGGGAATCTGAGGTTTCACACGCGTTTATAAATGTAATATGATCGAGATTTACGTCGAATTAAATAATTAAATCGATCAAATTTCGATTTTTTAAGTATATACGCTTTTGAGATTTCAACGAATCTTCAACTTTTTCGATTTTTTGTTCCTCAAGTCGCTCTTCAAGCTTTTATTACCGATCTTTTGATCTATGATTTTCAATATAGACGATATAACAAAGTTTTGAGTGTACCTAATGTTTAATAAGATTTAGTTTTAAGACTTCGTTAGTAATTGGTAAGGATCTTAATTAATAACAAATATATATAGATCTAAAGAATTTATGAATCTAAAAATTCGAATTATACAAGATATAAATGATTGTCTAGAATTATGCTTCGGGTAAACGCGGAAGTGTGTTACGACGTGGCGGCATTTTTTTTTTAAGCGGTCTTTCTCTCGACAGCACCAAGCGCACGGCTGCGCGGCTTCCCGATCACCCGGTACATCGCGCAAGAGAAGAGTATTGTTATATATCGTTTTTTGGTTCTGTGATTGAGGTACATATTTGTTAGCTTGTAAAAAAAACGCGTTAAAGAGATAAGGATTATATTACTCTTTTAAAGGGAAAAACCCCTTCCCCCGCCTCTCCTTCGCGCGTGCAGGGCCGTAATATTATAACCGGGAAAAACACATGTCTATTAGATATATATAATTATATATATTTGTGCCAAAAAAAAAAAAGAACATTGCTTGACGAAATCTCCCGAAACGTGCAACGAAGTGGACGCCGAAATCAACTGAGATTCTCGCCAAATGGAAAGCGGTGTGGAATCCCTCCCCTCCCCCACTCCCACCCCAAAATTCCGCTCTCTTCCACGTTCCTCGTCTTTTACCCTCCCCCCAAAAAAGAGTTAAAAATAAGGAGAGGAGAACGAAGAGATTGTATTTTGTAAACTGAGAAAGTTATAATGTGTACGAGATTATGCGTGGTTTAAGAAACGTTACCGATAACTAATGATGATGATGATGATGATGATGATGATGATGATGATGATGATGATGATGATGAGGAGGAGGAGGTGAGGGAGGAGGACGATCGAGAAGCATATGAATTCGTATTTTTATGCAGTTGAAACATGTGAGAAGCTTTATTGCGGAGAAAATCGGCGGTGATGCTGGATCTGTAAAGTTTAACACAAGGACGAAGAATGAATTCACAATTGAGGAATGATCTTGGAAAATGTTGCTAGTGCATCCTACACAAGAAATATTTTGCGTTTTAATCGTATTTATAATACACTTCATATTTTAATTATTGGCGATTAAGGGCGCATGTAATATTACGCAAGACGTAAGTGTCAAAGAAAAAGATGAATTAAATTCTTAAAGAATGTGTATTATAATATGTTTGACAAAGTCACTCGCGAGATGCGCGACGAAGCGGATGCGGAATTAAACATGCATATTTCGCTTTTAAGTACATTAGATATTTTTATGTGTTACATATAATGTTTCTTGCCTCGATTATTCCTCAATTTATTTAGATTCATTTCAAGCGCGCAAACGTTTAAAGCGAATTGAAATTCATTTCCGCTCCTCGAATCCTGCAATTCAAGAGTCCTCGAGCTCCAAGATTCTTCGGATCTTCCCGAGGATCTTCCTACGAAGTTTCGCACTTTGAAGCCTCGTCGTGGATTCCGTCTCAATTCCATCCTTGTTCCATCACCACCACCATCATCATCATTACCACCAACTTCACCACCATCAGTTTCCGTCTTGCTTCTCTCGCCCATTTCCGGACAACGCGAATCTCTAAGAAAACTTTCTCCTGATTTTCTTTCAGACATCTTTCAAGCTCGCGTATTGTTTCGAGATAGTCCCATTTTCTTCTCTCCTCGGTTTTGCTTTTTTACTTTTTTTTTTTCTTTTACAATTCCATACCGGCTCTCTCTCGATCGCCAGAATCTGTGTCCAATTTTCCGCCCAGCTCGACGACGCAAATCTCTGAAGGAGCGTACCGCGATTCGTCGACGACTTCTTGGACCTTTGCGTTGTTTCGTGGGCTGATATTCCAATCCTCGCTCTCCGAGCTCTCATCGCGATTCCATCCCTGTATTTTCTCAACTTTTCAATCCCATCGTCCGATTGCAATTCCGTTTACTCTTCCGTCTTGTTCGCCACAGCGATGCGACCGCGAACTGGCATCGTTCATCACGGTGGTCGTCGTCGATTCCGGGGACTATCGGGGGCGACCACTTCCGATTTGCGTGAAACTCGAAGCCCCCCTCCCCCTGCTTTTTAACTAATCGCCCATTATACTCTTCGCTGCGTCGCGATCAGATTTTTTTTTCTGTTAGACTAATCTATTCGACTCTCTGACCATGAGGTGTACCGAGACGCTTATGAATCCTAGGGTCGCGTTTTTATTCGGTCAAGAAGAGAGAAAGGTAGAGAGAGAAAGAGAGGGAGAGAATGAAGAAAAAAAAATGTGCGCGAGAGAACATGCTAATTCGGAGTAGCTAGTGTTGCGAGAATCGGGACGACTAATTGAGCACGCATTTAAGTGCCTCAAAGTATGTTGTATATTATTGATTATCTATTACCACTATTAATATTAATTAGTACTATTGATTGCTCTATTATATTATTATCATCATTATTTTATTATAATTATAAGCAGGAGCTTTTGGCTTTAGGTGTTACGATGAAGCATATGTACCTACACACACACACATAAAACAGACACAAGACACACACAAAACAACACAGACACATTATAGCGAAAAAAAACGAGAAAAAGAATGCGAGAGAGAGAGGGAGAGAGAGACAGAAAGGACGTTGACAAATATATATATGTAATGTAATATATAATTATATACATATATGCATATGTATATTTGTTGATGATTACACGCGTATGCGAGTTTGAATTGAAGAAGTATAACGAAAAAAAGGCATATAAATACAAAAAAAGGACGAAAAAATCGATCTCCTGCGAATAGAGGATGCAACAGGATTGACGTTGTGTCGACGTACATACTGCTATACTTTGAACTTACGATGCTGCCGTTTCATTTATATACATACATACAACACAGGGCGTTTTCAAAATAGGATTGTCAGCTGTTTCTGTTAATATTGAGTTGAATAAATCAAATAAACGATATGTCGGACAAGTGTCGACTCTCAGAGGATCGTATATCGTGCCGGCAAGACATTCCCCTGGATTCTTGCGATCTTTCATCGGGACTAACAAACTTGATCGTGTGCGCACGATTTTTTTGAGAGAAAAAAAAATATATATTTATGATGTACTGTTGGAGACGCTTCATTTGCATTCTCAGATTAATTCGTGTTCTTTCGAGTCACTTGAGAATCAGAGATCACCAAGGATCGAAAAGCCGTTTCACAGGCGGTGACTAAGCGCTGGGATTTCTAAAATCCGTTCGCTTTCGTAATAAAGATACGATATCAATAATAACAAAATTTACGTACTATCACTGTCATGATACTGCTAGGACCAGCGAAATGCTCCAGATTCTGAAGACGGTTCAACGGGAGCTCGTTGGAAGGTCCAGATATACGAGTATCCAAGATAATCGATTAAGAAAACGGTCGATAATTTAAAGGCAAAAAAAACTTGATAATTCGAAGAGTTGCGGAATTCTTGATCGAGATGACTTGTTTATGCGGGATTTCCCAAGGTCGCCCAAGAACCGGGAAATGCCAAGGGATGATCTTTCGCCGCGCGATTCTCTGGAAATCAACGTAATATCTGTCGTCTGCTGCGTATTTCTGTGAGAAAAAAAGAGAGAGAGAGTTGTATACATATATATAAATCCCAGTTTCCTGCATCCGCGAAGCGTCCGAAAGAAATAATTAAGCGGATGCTGCCCGGATGGGATCTGAGAGAGAGAGAGAGAGAGAGAAAATGATCGATCGTCGATCGTCGACGAACCTGGACGCGCCGGAATGGGGCGGTGCGGATTCGTTTCAATTCGCACACGTTGCGCTCTGGGCGAGTCCTAAAGCGCGTTTCATTAAGGATATAATACGAGAGGCGATATACAGATTATATATATATACATATATATTTTTTTTTCGACGAACCGCGCGCGGTTCTCTCCGGGAATGCGGTTTTGCTTCGCCGCCACTCCAACGATGTAGTAAAATATATTCAATGTATATATATTATATACGCATATGTATACTACTACTACTACTACTACTACACACAGAGACAGACAGACAAACAAACACACACACACACACACGGGTTAGGCTAAGCATTAATTATTATACATACGTTTTGATGTATGTGTGCGTAATGTAATGTCGCGATGTGCGTTTCACGATCCTATATTGCGATTTGCGTCGCTGACTCTCTCGGATACGCGGATTCGGTAAGGACGCGAAGAAGGGAAGAGAGAAAAAAAAATTGCGATTCGCGTAATCGCGCGCCTTGTCATACACACACAACACACGTACACATATATATACATACATACACATACACACACGCGAGCGACTCTAATGATCTGTCAAATGACCTCGTTTCGATTTCCTTTTCTTGGATTAACACGGGTTTCTTTGGTTCTCATTTTTTTTTTCCGTTTATCCTTTTTCTCCTCTATATTCACGTACACGCGTCTCGTTTGTTGCTTTCCGGTATTGTTACGATATTACGTGCACGTGGAGGCAAAAAACGCGGTGTAATTGTATGAGCTGGCTGCTGACGTGGATTAGACCGAGGGATCTAATGATGCTACAAATATTAATCGCGAGAGAGAAGCAGACGGTACGAGAAAAAAAAAAGGATAATTAGCCCGCATGTGATTGACAGCGTTTCTTGAATCTTAAACGAGTTAGAATAAAGGAACAACGAGAGAGAAAGAAAGAGGAGAAAATTAAGTAAGATATTGCGAAAGTACTTTGCTCGTTAATTTAAGCGCATTACGGCTAATTGTGTGCTATTTATGTGATTTTTATAGATTCACGTTAAATTACGAGTTTTAGCCCTAGTAGATTGAGCTTTCGGATCCTCCCAGGGTCGCCGCCTGGTCTGCTGAGACTCGGGGATACTTTTGGGTGATCCTCGAAAATTCCGAGAAAATTGGTGTATGTCGCCGTAACAATGAGGGTTCTTCGAAGTTTGCACCGCGTGAGAGTGATAATGAAACGTACCTCGATCTCGTAACTTGTCCATCGAGATCGAGCGCGTCGCGGCGAAACTCTCTCTGACGATTGTGTCGATTAATTATATCAAACGGAAAAGGAAAAATGAAAAAACACAATAGCAACGTTTCGTTGACGCATCAGGATAAGCTGTGATTAATATAAAAAAAGAAGGGAAAAACAAAAAAAAATAACGGAAACAGAACCGAGCAAGAGCAGGACGCAACAGGATGTGTATTCCTAGAAAGTCTGATTTTGTAAACTACTCTACGAGGAAAACACTTGTGTATTATATATATATGATATGCGATATATATGATATGATATATGATATGATCTATGACGTTTGTTTATTACTATGTAAAGTGACAGATTTCGAAATTAAACATTAATTACTGTTAATTTCTACTTTGTGAATTTACTCTTTTTGCATGGAGGATGAATGGGGAAAAACAGTGAGCGGGAGAATGCCAAATGCTGCGAGGGCGTAGACACAGTAGACAACCGAGTTTTGCAAAACGTGAAGAAACATTCGTATTTTCTCACCTCTGAACTCCTCATGTTAATATTTAAACAAAATAATTTACACGTCACTTACAGAGCTAGCGCGATAAAAAAATAAGTTAACATTTGTTTAAAACAACATTATACATTTATGTCTAACAACAACCTTTTATGCTCGCACTCGCGACTCTTTCGCCGACGTGACACTTAATTTTCTCACGATTTCTTCTGCTATAAGATAAAGGGGCGTTTACTTCTTGCGGAATATGCTCGGCATGCCGGGCGATCCGGTTTTCTGGTGAAAGATCTTGCTCATCCTCTGGCGCATATCCTCGACACCTTGGCCGACATTTACCGTCGCCATCGACAGGGAAAGTCCGGAACTCGTCGAGAGTGTCCTGGAGTGAAGATAACTTTTTTACAAACGTTTAAACATTTTTTGTTATTGAAAAATATATACAGAATATATATTTCCAGAAAAATATTCACAATTCATAGATATCGAAATTCAGAAATCTATGGATTATTGCAACAATAGATTACAATTAGTAATACAATTTTTTATATTTTTATTTGTTGCCCTATGGTTTTGATTATTAATTAATATTTTATTATAAATTAATAATCATAATTTTATCATAAACACAATCAGATATTTACGTAATTATCTTTATTCATACCTATCTACTGGTTTCGGCAAATCCTGCCTGGACTCGGCTTCTCTGAGCAAAGAACGCACCGCGTCTTTTTGCTGAGGTAGACATTGATTTACCAACGTCTCGAGGTGTCTTAGTCCCGGTAATACTACTCCAGAAACGCACTGACTACTTAACGGACAGTAAACCAGCACGGAGTACGCCTCCACCAGGACATTTACTAATTCAATCTTACGGTTCTGTTGAAGCGCGAACGAAGTAATCATCGATAAGTGCGTCGCTATTACTGCAATTAACAATAATTCAGTTTGACAATGCATGTAATAAGACACAAAGATATAAAAGAATTTTTTATATTAAAGTTGAGATTGAGAATTCGTATTTTGTTTTTTATGTTCAAGAGTTTATCTTTCGCGTTACATATAGTATAAGGAACATGTACAGGATAACGTACTGTCTTCTATGTAATTCTGCGGACAAGTGGGAGCGACGGACGCGAACGTGGATACTAACGACGTTGCCAAAATTGGAGAGAGTTCCAGAGGATCCTTCGCGATCGTTTCTAATGTCAAACGTGCTTTATCGCGTGCTTCCCTCACTTTGCACTCTGTTATTATACGGCCTAGAGTGGAGATTGCAGCGCAACGCACGCCACTAAAAATATTTCTTCGGTTATTGTAATATAAAATGAAAGATATCGATATCGCAAAAACGATTTATCATATATATTTTAAAGTAAATAATTTTCTACAAGTCATGCATCTATGGAGTCTTGGAATCTACGTTGTTAGGCAGGTAGACTGAAGTTTTTAGCTTAAGTTTATAGTTATACAAACATTTAAGGAACAATTAAAATTTTATAGAGAAATTAGTGACGACAAAGATCCATGAATTTTAGATACATGCATGCATAAGTAGAGAAGGGTCTCTCACACTTCGGGATCGCTGGCGAGCGTTACGATGGCCGGTACGATTTTGGCGTTCGCTAATCGATCCGAGATATGTGCGATAATGGAACCGAATAATGTTGCTGTTGCGCATCTTACAGAAGATCTTTGATGCATTACACCTACAGAGAAGAAAAAAACTTCAAGTTTGCTATGTTCGAAAACATTTTGTAAAACATAAAAATATATATGTCAATCATAAAAAAAAATATAAATAAAATAGTTGCTGCTTCTTTCGACATACATGTATAGTTTTAAATCGAGAAAGAAATTCTTTTTAGTAGAACAATTGTAATTTAATTGAGAAGTAACGTTTTTTTCTCTTATATCATACATCTCTTATAAAATTGTATTTTTATTTATTTTATGGTAAATACTTATGCTATTTCTTCCATAAACTATACACTTAATAATAATATGAAAAAAAAAAGATTTATGACACGAACCATCCCATAAACTTGCAAGAACATATTCTTGTGTTTGTTCCCGAGCGCATAAAATACTGGCAGCGATTTGCAACCAAGATACACTAGTGCCGCTCATCGATAAAACCACGAGGAATTGTTTGAAATAGTTTGCAAGCTCCGTGGAGTTGAGAGTACTCAGAATTACTAAGTAACTCGGGATCAACGGAAGACTCATAGTCTTCTTGTCTACCGATAGTGCCGTCAATTGCTTCTCAAGTTCTAATACTTCCGTGGAAAACACTGTCTGTATCTGAAATAACATTCATTTATAAAATAAACATTGCTAATACTTCAATAAATATTTTAAGAAAGATTTTTGAAAGGAATTAAAAAATGGAAACGTTTTGGTTTAACCTTAATAATTCAAAAACTGAAAGATTTCTATCTAATTTTAAGAAAAGGGAAATCTCGAGAATTTAAAAATAATTAAAAATTCAATAACTGAGTCACTAGAGTTATTATTATTTTAGTAATACTTTTGTCTAGACATCTTGTATTTACCCTCGATTGTGTGATATATTTTCCAAATCCTACACACAATGAATAAATATATGTAAGAAGAGTTCTTAAAATGTTTTCCTGAGCTGCATCCACAGATTTTACCATATCCAAGACATCAAATACTCTGCAAGAAAGAAACAAATTTCGAAATTAATTTTGAGACAAAATAATCAAATTTTTAGGAATTCGTATTGAAAGTTTTAGTTTTTACTATTATATCAAATTTAAATTTTTATGAAGTAATTTGTATCTTTAATAACACGTTTATTTTAATATTTAATATTTAACATTTTTTAATAACTTTATTAATATACTTATTTTAATAATGAAATAATATTTACAATTTATTCGTAAACCATTCTAATTCCGGCCAGGACGAGTCCTCCCAAGATTTGGAGAAGAAGGTGTTGAGAAGAAGACCGACGTTGATAGAATCCTCGTAGAATATCCTCGGGTCGGTGATATTGGAGTTACACAACGCCAGAAATTCCTCGGCTGCACCACAAAGTTTCTAGAAAACTTTTGTGCTTTTGTTTTTGTATGAGCTTATGAGCTTTATACAAAATCTACTAAAGAATTTTCGATAGCACAATTTTTCATATTTTGAAATCGTGAAACCTTTTACCACCACTCTATCCTCTACTATTTTAAAATATTTAAACCTTTGACTTTCAATATATTTCACTTACATTCACATAGATCTTAAATTCTTCGAATTTTTAAAATTTTTCGTCTTTGTTTCTAAATTATTGAATCTAATTTTAATTTTTATATCAAACTTAATATAATTTTAACTTTTTTAATTTCCAAATTTTGAAATCTTTAAATATTTAAATGTAAATTTAATTTTTTTACTCGATTATTATTTATTTCACTTTATATTTATCAAATATATATTCTTATTTGTCATTTACTTCCTCTAATAACTCACACAAGTCTGGCGACGTATTATCCTTGATGCAAGCTCGCACGGTATCGACATTGGCAATACATAATACTGTATAAGGTAAGATGCACTGTAGAATACTGATCGATGGCGTCAATTTCTCCTCGTCAACATAGTCTTTGTTTGGCGAGGTCTGAGAATGCGCCGGCCTTAGCTGATTCTTAACTTTCGAGATTATGCGCGGTAGCAAGTTTAGGTGCAACCGCCTTAGGGATAATGCCCATTGTGCTAAAACTGGTAATAATACAGACGACGCCGTTTCAACAACCATCGATGATGTGTCATGGAGTGCCGTTAACACTAGTTCCTCGCACTGCAAATATATACAACAGTGCAACAAAATTTATAAAAAAGAAGAGCTTAAAAAAATGATAAAGAAAAAAATATGAAAAACAAAATAAATTGATAAGATATTTACCTGGAAGTATTTATCAGGATCGTCCATCAAAGCTATGAGTAGCGCGAGACTTCTCACTACGCTAGTTCGTACAACGGGGTCCTTATCTTCCAACAACATTTGCTGCAACATTGACAGCATCAGTGAATTTCTGACAGCAGCTGATGTGTAGGATGCCAATACGGAGCAACATTCAACGGCTAGTAATCTTCTCTCTGGATACTTATGTTGACTCTGTTCCCAACAAATTGTTAGAATTTCTTCCGTTTCTAACGGCTCGTCGGCGAGCTTCGCCATTACAACTAAACCTGATACAAAAAAAGAAAGTAATCTTTAACAGATACATTCAGTAAACGTATTTTTTAATTACTAATATTAATTTAATTTTATACATATGCAATATATAAGTAGCAACAAATGTAATTTGTATTTTCCAAAAAGAATCTTATTTATTTAATTCTATTAATACAAGTTAATAAACTATATATTCTTTTTACTAACCAGCTAATATCATTTGTCGCTCGTCCTCTTGTGGCCTCTTCTTTAAATTGAACAGTAGCTGCAGCAACTTCTCCCTCTCGCTGGAATTGGAATGGAGATGGATTGCACTAAGAATTAGAGGAATGATTTCTTCACGCTTATTAAGAATAATGTTGGGCACTATACGCGGCAGAGTATACGCTAAAATATCAACTAATGTATCCCGGGTGATTCCGTGCTTCAATGATTCTTCCACCGAGGATATTAATGATCCCGAAACATTCGCCATACAGTGCACCGCTATTTCCGACTTGAATTTAGCCGGCAAATCTCTGTAAATGTTTACAAATATACCATTAAAGCATTTTGGATTCTTAAAAATTTTCATATAAGCTTTTTATATCCTTAAACAATTATTTTAATTACTCGGCTACTTTGTAATTTGAAAGAAAGCTCATGCTAATTTAACATTATTTTTCAAGTTTATCCACTTTTGATTAGTTGAATAAAAAAAATCGCAACTTTTATAAAAATGAAATATGTATAATAATATAAATAACCTTGAAGATGCGGTTGGTAGAACGGAGGATTTCTCTGTAATATTTACTCTTGGTAACTGCAGCCTAGTCCATTCTTTGTCTCCTGGATCCGTTTCGTCCAGGCTAACTACCGCGGAAGCGCTATCGTCTTCCTCCGGTTCCTGAGTAGTAGTCGACATATCTCTTGGCAATGGTTCGAGTAGCTCAAACTTGTCAGGAGTTGTAGAATTGGAATTGATGGTACGGATAGTTCCACAGCTACCTGACTATAAGTAAAACAGTAATTTTCTGCGATATATAATGCTCTATGCAATATGTAATCATTAACTTATATAAGTCATATGATTTGTCTTTGTGTAAATTCTTGTAAGATTCTTAATTATAAGATTATTTTACAAGAGAATAATTAATTAGCTCACTTTTACCGGATTTTCTACAACATTCTCCTTGTTCGAAATAACTTCCTGGAGAGCGGTTTTCTCCTGCTCCAGCACTGCAATCTGCTGTTGTAACCTTTCAATCTGTTCCACCTACAAAAGATATAAAGCTCTTAGAATTCATGGATTTTTAACTACCAAAAATTCAAGCTTTAAAGCTCTTGAAGTTACATTAAAGTAACAAACCGTTTCCTGAGATTCATCCTTCTGCTCCTCAACATTTTCGACAACAAAGTCCGTTTGCACGGCAACGCTTGTAGACGGGGGCTTGTCATATCCGTTAGCTCTCATGTATTCCCGATAGATCTGCAATAATTCTGTGGGTTTGGGAATATTTAACCCTACATCTTGCCAGTCCTCGAAATCCTGCTCCTCACATTCGTCGCTGAAGGTGATCGAAGTGAGCTTGTATGACCTTGCCAGCAGATATTCGTTGATAAGAAAATTCAACGCTCGCTGCTCGTGCGGTTTTATGGGCAGTTCGGCCGTCGGATTCTTTTCAGAGCTCTTGTCTGGTGTCTTTAGCGTACCTTCCGATTCTGAAATTTTAATTATATATTATTAATTAAAAATGCACTGTAAGTTCAAAGATGCGTCGGCATTTAAGTGAGACATTACCCGTCACTACGGTTAAATTGGCGCGTAGCGCGGAAATATTTTCTCTCGCTTTGCGCAGCTCAAACTCGAGAATGGCTACTCTCTCATCGACGCCAGCTCCGTCCTCCGAATATCGAGTCATGTCCAACGAGTCCAAGGTGGCCTGACTAGAAGATCTGGCTAATGTTTCATTTATATGTAATGTTTTGTTTATAATTATGTCTGTTTATCGTTAAGCAAAAATTAATATGATATAATACTTTATATTACAAGATTTTTATTCATTGAGTTATACTATTGTAACTTTTTATTCTGTAAAGAGATCTGTTTATAAAATATCTAAATTAAAAAAAACAAGACAATAAGAGTCGATGCAGTTATTTCGGAATTTATAAAATTTAATCGCTGAAAGTGGCACAATCTAAATCAAAACTTTTATATTCTGATTCCACATTTCCATATGAATTGTACTCATTATTAAATATATTTTAATTACGCACTAATAATATACTACAACAACTCCCATTGTTTTATTTCTCCTTAATTTCTCAATTTTTATTTCAAAAGTCTCTTTATATATCTCATTAAAAAATATCTGTCACTTCTGTCATGTTAACGTGATTAATAAGACACATACGCATCGGAGTATATGACTCTGGTTTAATATTGGAGCTCTCGAAATTGTTCGGATTTGAGAAAAAGTCCCTGAGGATGGGCAGCTCCTTGCCAGCTTCGCATAACTCGGCATGCAATTCCAGGGCCGTCAACAGAAGCTTCTCGTTGAGAAGCTTCATGGCCATCTCCTCGTAAGATATCGACGTCCTTGAGGCCGCATATCCTGCAATAACGGCGGACGTAAGGAATCTACCTAATCGTCGATTACGTCGTAATTGCAATTAACTTCACAATCAGCGCTCCGTCGTGTGATCAAACAATCGGCACATATTGTGCGAGACTCGGACGGGAAGGTTACCTTTGTTGTTCGCGGACAGAGACTCCTTTACTTCCTCGACGATACTCGCCATGATGTCAGCGCGCTCAAGTATTCCTAAGGAATGACATTTCCATTCCACGTGAGACGATATTGGTCCGCCTTGCGTACGCTGCTTCAATATTAAACACAACACATATATAACGGGAAACGATTATTTATAGTGCAAATACAATGACAACTCATCTGACGGACAATGTATAATTATGTTATATAGATTGGCGACTCATGCGAAAAATAATAATTCGTGATGACGCACCGAGTACTCTTGGAGCTCCTAAAATTCCCTATTAAGCGGCCAATTAAAACTCAAGTTAATTGTTCGCTTGGGATAAACAATTTCTGAGCGGCCTTTTTAAATACCTTTTAAAAGTGATTTCCTTTCATATTTCTTAGACAAAAAATAAATTATATAACTTTTATAAGTTAGTAATATATTAAATGATTTTTATTCATATATAATATAAAAACTATAGATACACGCTATAAGAGATAAAAAGATACATGCGTCAAACTATATATGTATAATGGCTGTTTTTATTTTTGCTTTTACATTTTTAATTATGCAATATTAAGAATTTATTAAAATTAGTCGAAGTAAGATTTCTGATATGATAACATAAATATAACAGAGGAGTTACTTTATTATATCGATTGCGATATTGTTTTCCTCTCATATTATATATATTCAACTTGAATTATTTATCTCTTAAGTCATTATTGACGTTTACGAGTGTGAGGATGTACTTCGTAAACGTCACGACAAAGTCTTTCTGAGTCCTCGTCATTCTACAGACGTGTCTACAAATCCATTTAACATTAGAAAATTGGGCATCAACATCTTCTAGAGTGGCCTCGGCAAAGCCGCGCTTCCCTTCGGATTCCGTTCGAGATCTGCGAACGTCGGAGATTCAAGGGAAACCGTCGTCGTCCTCCTCGGCCATCTCTTTGGCTAGCTCCAGATCCTGTTGTTCCCTCTCGCGGCGCTCCTCCGCGGACTCCAAGTCCTTGCCGTAGGACTTGGGCGGGTAACGCATCGCCTTGACGCTCTGATTGTGCAGGTCCAGGCAGAAGGTGATCCTCTGATGGAAGGCCAACAACGGCTCCTTGGTGCAGTAGATGTCCGTGGTCTCCTTACTGCGCATATAGCCGTTCTCTGGGTCCAGAGTGGCCTCGATCACCCCGTCGCGGATCGCCTTGGCCACGATGAACTCCGCGTCCACGCTCGAGTCCAGTCCCAGCTTGCGGGCGATGTCGGCAGGCGATATGCGCGAATAGGAGAGGCCTATCGAGCGGATCGCGGTCTTAATCACGTTATGCCGCAGCCGCAGGATCAGCGTGAACGTGTGATCCGCGCGGAACTGTGGGCCAAAGTTCTCCAAGACTTCGCCGAAGCGCTGCAGGTTGCCCAGGCGCACCGCCTGGGTAAGCTGGAAGTACGGGGCGAGGGCGCGTCGTAGAGCCGCCTGGCGGAATATCTGCCTCTCCGGGATGTCGCCGAGGAGGAGCTCCACGGCGACAGCCAGCTTCTGCACCGTCTGCCGGAACCCGACCGCCGTGGTCTGCGGCGCCTTGCGCATCGCCTGCACGAGGTACTTGTGCGCAGCCGAGTACTCCAATCTGGCGGCCTTTATCCTGCCGAGATAATAGAGGAAGCGCGCCCACTCGTTGTTGCTGGCCGACTCGGGGAAGGTAGACTTGAGCACCAGTTTGTCCGCCTGGTCGTAGAGATTGTAGTGCAGGTAGTTGCGCAGCAGGCAGTTGATCAGCACCGCCTGGCCCTCAAAGTCGTTGCGCAGGGTCGCGGTGCGCAGACGTAGGTGCAGGAAGCCGCGGATCTTGTCCAGCTGATCCGTCAGCTCGTACGCGCGTGAATGATAGAAGTAGCACTTGGCAGCGATGAGGTCTATGGTGCGGCGGTTCTGCGCGGCGATCTTCTGGACCAGCTGCTCCGAGCACTGCACCGCCTCGTTGTACTTGCCGGTGTCGATCAGCCGGATCAGCACCAGCAGATGGATGTAGCCGTCAATCTCGGGCAGCAGGGACGACGAGGAGCTGCGGAACTTCTGGGTGACGGCCTGGCAGTCGTCCACGTCCATCGGCTCCTCCACCCAGGCGAGCAGGGCGTCGCGCTCGGCGGCGGATTTGGTGTAGAAGCCCGTGACGAGGCCGCGCAACACGACCGGGTTCAGGCGGCGGCGGGTGTTGGGCAAGGCGCGCAGGGCGCGAAGGACGAACCGCGGCTCCTTGTTCTGCACCGCCTTCTCGATCTGCCGCGTGTGCTCGCGGATGTCGCAGAGGGTCTGCATATCGGTGTCCCGTCGCTCGCCCGCGCCGTCACCGTCGCCGTTCTGCCCGTCCGGCGCGCTCGCCGGATTCACGTCCACGTCCATCGCTTCGACGTTTCTGCCGCTCGGCACACCCATCGCGATGATCCGCTTACGTCTAATACACTTCGTGTCGTTCACGGTCTTTCACGCAAGGACGAGGCTCCGGATGACCGCTCAGATATCCATTATCCACCTCGTATTTGTGCAACTCATGTAACGCTTGGTTGGAGGTTAGGACGCCCGAGCGCTCATTGGTGCGCACGATCTAGGGAAATTTGGGGGAGATCATTGACAGTGCGCGCGCGATCGGCGCAGTTCATAGATATTTTAGTTTTGGTAGACTGGAATAACAAAATTACCTTTTCAAAAAAAGATACAAAAATGTGCCAAGTATACGCGCTCAAAAAACGACCAAAAAATTATGCCTAAAAAAAGAACTCTTCTACAAAACTACGCCTAAAAAAAGAACTCTTGTTCAAAATTATGCCTAAAAGAAGAACTCTTGTATTAATTACCTTTGTACAAAAAAGGACAAGAAATTAATTTTTCCTACAAAAAAATGTGATATCAAAAAAGTGCGCCCCAACTATAAAAATGAATAGTTACATAAATTAAAACGCCTATTTCTTCATTAGTACTCTTTGACCAGTGTTCTTAGTCTGATTTTATACATATATAAAATTATCTTGAGTTTATCTTCAGATATTAATTATTTCATTAATTATACGAAGCATTTGAAAATGAACTCAAAACGATCTTAAACCCAGTAAAGGATAGATGTTCCTGGACTCATCACTGCAATATTACTGCAATATTGCAATAATATTACTGATATATTGTGGTAATATTAAAATAATATTACTGCAATCTGTCTGTAATAATTTAATGATATTTCTGCAAGACGAAGATTGCAGACGCAATTAACCGCATTTGTTTCACTCATTATTCATTTTTGCATATTATTCGAACATTTAGAATACATTATATCGTCTATACCCTATTGGTCATGGCCGTATGGTGACCGTTTTGGACACCGGGGCCAATAAAGAGGAGAAGAAGAAGAAGAAGGCGACAGGTAACCATGGCGGGAGCCGGTGCGCGTGTAGAAGAGTTAATTAACTATTTCAAATCGCACAATAAAATCCGGGAGCAGCAGAGCCACTCGGCGAAGGTGCACAGCGTAGGATGGAGCTGCGACGGCAAATACCTGGCCTCGGGCTCCTTCGACAAATCCGTTTGCATATTCTCGCTGTGCCCGGATCGTTTGGTTAGTAAAACATAACCTCTAATGCGTTTCCAAGCAGAGCGTCCTGTAATTAGACAAGTTCAGGTGTATAATTTAACTATTAGTTAATATAATTTATCAAGAAGTTGGAAAAACCGGTCTTAATTAAATCATGATCGTTATGCTAATCAAGTTAATAGAGGAGATGTGAGAATTTACAATTCTCACATCTCTATTTACAATTCTTACATCTAAAAATTTACAATTTAGAAAACAATTTATTGAATATTGGAAATGCCTTTCATCATCTTTCATATTTTATTAAACTATGTTAATATTAATGTGACTCTAATCGTAGATTTAATTATAAAATCTTCAACAGAAGTCTTTTTTTTTTTATTTAGAAACAGGAAACGACTTTTAGAGGACATGGTGGCAGCGTAGACCAGTTGTGCTGGCATGCCTTCTGCCCGGAATTATTATCCACGGCGAGCGGAGACAAGACGGTTCGCATTTGGGATACAAGAATGCAGAAGTGCACGGCGAACATCAGCACCAGAGGGGAGAACATCAATATATCGTGGTCGCCGGACGGCAACACGATCGCTGTGGGGAACAAGGAGGACCTGGTCACGTTCATCGACGCCCGAGTGATGAAGATACGCGCGGAGGAGCAGTTCAACTTCGAGGTGAACGAGATCTCGTGGAACAAGGACTCGGACACATTCTACCTGACAAACGGCCAGGGCTGCGTGCACATACTCAGCTATCCGGAGCTGGAGCTGTTGCACGTGATCAAGGCGCATCCCGGCACGTGTATCTGCATCGAGTTCGACCCGACTGGCCAGTACTTTGCTATCGGATCCGCGGACGCGTTGGTCTCCCTGTGGGATGCCGACGAGTTGTGTTGCTTGAGGACGTTCTCGCGACTGGAGTGGCCAGTTAGGACTATCTCCTTCTCGTACGATGGGCAGCTCTTAGCAGCGGCCTCTGAAGACTTGGTCATAGATATCGGTGAGGTGCAGACTGGCGAAAAGATCGCCGACGTCCCGGTAGAGGCGGCGACATTCACTGTCGCGTGGCACCCGAAACAGTATCTCTTGGCTTATGCGTGTGACGATAAAGATTCTTACGACCGAAAACGCGACGCTGGTAGCTTAAAGGTATTTGGTTTCGCAAACGATTGATTTTGTTGTTTTATACTTTTTGTTCCGGATTCGTGCTGCTCTCGAAATATCGTCTCTTATATTTTATAAATAGAAAAAGAAGACTGTAAATAAACTTGAGAGATATCTCACAAACATTATATCGCAATGAGCGATATAAAAACTGGACTGTATATCAAAAATTGAATATAAATATAAAAAAATAGAAATGTTTATATAAACGCGAATGTTAGGGATAAGATGAACTTAATAAGATGTAATGACAATGTATGTATGTATGATAAACGAGTGTAAAAATATTTTGTCCTATTGGACAATGTATTAAAATTCTGAAAAATCATTAATATAGAAATGGGCTACAAGTTTCAGCTAAACTTTGTATATTTTATCTTACCGATCGTACTCGGAATCGAGACTTATTGATCAAAATAGATTGATTAGAGTATGTCAAGCGTAAAATTGTTGACCGTTTGGTCGGCATGGTTACCGTGTTTGGCTCAGGTTTACCCGAGACCACGTGAGTCACGTTTTGTTTTATTCGCATAATCGCCATCGGGAACTTCGCGTTCCTCGCTGGATCTTGCCCTGCCTTCTCCGATGATATTCATCTCGCTATGGCGGAGCGGGATGAGACAAACGCCATTTGCGAATGCCAGTGCGTATTTCCTGATGAAGATACACAGGAGACGAAAGACAGCTTTAATAACATCCCTAATATTCACGAGATCGACGAGGAGGAAAGCGAGACCGAAGAAACGACGACTTTAGAGCAGCCAAATCCTTCCGCTTCGGATAAAAAAGGCGATGATAAGGCTGTACAGAAGACTAAGGAGACGTCGGACGATGAATCCGTGTATATAGGCGAGTCCTTCTGCTCCGACGAGTCCTGCGATGAATCCGAAGTCACGAATGTCACATCAAGATCGCTAAATTCTTCTTCTGCGATCCGCGGCACTGATCCTCAACGCAGCCAGAGTTTGGAGGAATGGGACAATGGAGGAATTAGCGAGTCAATGTGGAAGGACGATCATCAGGATGAATCTTGCTCGCTCAGTAACGAATCGTCTCGCGCTGCCACGGCGGATAGGGACAAGTTTGTCAGGTCGAGGAGGTGCAAACGATGGAACATGAGCTTCACCGACGAGGAGATGCGCAAGATCGAGCGGGAGAACGAGTTGTTGCTGAGGAAGATTATGGCGCAACAAAAACCTCGGCACAAAGTTCTTGACGAGAATATTGTTCAGTCTAGGACCAGCAGCTCTGCGATAAATAGAAAGAAGTTCCAAAAGAAGATAGAAAATGACAATATGGTATGTAATTTTCGACATCACAAAAACATACCAAAAGTAGATGGATGGATATGCATTTGTGTACATCTTCCTTTTTCTATTTTTGTAAATAAATTAAGTAAAGTAGCAAGAGACTTATAACGCAAACTTCATTTGTAGCTACTGCTCCGAAGGATACAACAGGCAAAATCGTGCGTTTTCAGGAACACATCGAAAATGGGTTGCAGACTGACTTTTTTGTAAAGTTTTTACAGTATTGAAAAGAAAAATTTTATGCTATTCCAATAGAAAACGAAGTCAATCACATTAGCCGATTGAAATTCAATAAATTTTAGAGATATTTATATGAAAATAATGGGATATAATAAATTACGGAATTATGTTTTATCGTTTTCCAGTATGCGCATAAACGTAATACGGAAATATCAGTGTTTTTGAAAGAACTCGTGGCGTGAGCTTCGACTCTGATAATCTGAAAAAAGTTCCTATCTTCTCGAATATAAAATATTGCTGTGCTTTTTTGTGACTTCTTTATTAAAACACAACGATTACCAGTCTTGAAGAATAGGTACACATTTCTTTCACTTCATATTTTGTGTATACGGCGCAAATCTTGTAAACTCGTCTCTTGAAAATTTGCTTGAAGATATCCTCTACAAGTCAAGACTATAAAAAATCACAGTTCTCACTCATCTCAAATAACTTAATTATCACTCATGGTTAATATCAAAATCGGGAACTCTCGAATATTGTGATAGTTCTCTTTTTCTTTCTTTTTTTTTTTCTTTCATATACATACACGGGCGATATCGTAAGAGAAGATAAAATGGTATATTTTGTGTGTCAAGGAGCAAATTATAAATTTTTGTAGCAATGTATAACAATACACGTTCCTTTAAATTAATATGTGCTGTGATTACAATATGAAATTGTATTTCCTTTTTCACTTTTTATATTCGATTTTGTAATTCCACATGTACTATTTCTATTTCACTGTAATTAATTATCGGTCATATTCATCACTCTTTATAACAAACCAAAACAAAAAAAATACTCGTTTATCCTGCTCGAAATGTCTTATTTGCATATAATTTAAAAATATCTCATCAATTTCTTTAAATAACGAAGAAATAGAAAATAAGAAATAACATCTAGATTTTGGTTTAAGAGACTGCACGAAAATAATTCGTTTCAGAGACTATTCACTTGCGTTACTATCGTATAACGTAATAGTAACAATTATATCACAAAATACGCTCAGCGTAGTAGCAACAAAACAACAATTTCCGTGAGTTCAAATCTGTTATCGCGGCAATTATTTTGCCGACATTAAGACCGTCGTTATTTCTTTTCAACTTTCATCAAAAAATCGTGAAACAAATACAAGATATCACAAGATAAAACCTTCGAAGTTCCAAGTCAGTTAATCCTCACGTTTTGTCCTCCACGATTCCGTTGACGATGGTGTCCATATTGTGCTAAGCGAACGAAACGGATCAAATCCCGATCTTTCCTGTAATAATAATCGAAAATAATTACGGGCTTTAAAGGTCAGGCTTCTTTTTACATTTGTTGGCCACGTACTTGCATATCCGTTTCGGACTGTAATGTTTGTGATATCATGGGAGGAGCGGCCGCGCCCCAAGGTGCCGCAGCCCATACTCCTCCTGTGTTAATTCCCCATACGCCGCTACGTTCCTCTCCAACCGCTGCTCTAGTGTGCAACGGTTCCCAGTTTGTGTCAACTGTCCAATTATCTGTTAAAATTATGTTAATAATTTCTTTTAAAGGAAAAAACATTAAGTGAATTCTGGTCACACTTAGATTTAAATAATTAAAAATGAAAACAATTCCGATATCTTTGGTAAACAGCTGGCTAATATACCTTTTAAGTCAGATAGAACAGGTTTCTCCGGGGTTTTTGGCGACTCCAATTGAAATCCTTTCGTACTCTCCGATAATAAATTTATTATTGGACTAGTGTCTTCCCACAATTGGCACCGCGTGTCTTCTTCGGGGGTCTCCAATTCTACTAAGGGCTCGTCGGTCTCTGGAAGATCGTCGTATGGCACCAGCTCGCGTTCAAACTGCTGATAATTGAGAATTTCATTACACGATGTTCAAAGTTATGTTTAAGTTAATGCGAACAGTGAACACTTACTGGATGTTCTGTGAAG
>VBVQ01000195.1:0-73102 GCA_011636635.1 Tetramorium simillimum | reverse complement strand
TACATTTCCTAAACGTATTTAAAATATTAGAAACGTTTAGGAAACGTATAAAAAACCAACACGTGCTACTAGGGATGATCAAGCGATCATCCTTGCTGAACATTTCGCAGAATGTTATATTAATTAATTCTTAATTTTCTCAAAACTATCGTTGAAATTCGATCAATATTCAATCTTTAAAAGCGTTTGGTTGTCAAGATTGAAATAACTGCTTAAGCTTCGAAAGATCTATCTTTGAGAGATCTTATCTCTCGAAACAGTTATCGCTATCGGTTATCTCTGATATCCGCGATAAGACGCTCAGGACAAGCAACCCAAATAATTCTCCGTGACGAGAATACTACAGTTTGTCACAGGAAACATTTTCCCGGAACAACCGTCGTGTATCGCGTTCCGTTTGATTCAATTGTCATCGACGAGCGCGGCCCGCCTCGATCGATGGTGTCGGGCATTCCAAAAATTCGCTGCCGTCCTTTGCATTTGGTGTATCGCGGAAAGTCGGGCGGTGATTGGCCAGCCTGGGTGGCGAACAGCAGTAATGTGCCGTCATGGCGACGCTGCCGCCGCGGAAAAATCCGACTCCCACAAAAATCTCCAAGCAGCACTTGACGCCGTTGCAAACGCTTCTGCAGCTGGGCTTCCCGAAACACCGGGCGTACGTACGGCCGCCGCGGAACGGGCGGCGGGGCCCGTGTTTACGGTCGCCGCTCACGTGGCGCGTCTCGCCACGGCCGTAACGCGCCTCGCCTGTCCGCTGTAAACAAACAGCTGTCAAACGTGCCACGGCCTCGGGTAGCGCGCGGCTACGCACGATTAGTTCTTAACTGATTCCTAACGAGGTCAACTTCGTCCCGAAACTGATGTCTAGACGAAACGGATTGCCTCGGCCACGTAAACGAGGCGTGGATCTTCACGCTATCTGAAGTTATCGCTGTCGCCGAAATACCGCTGGCACACTGACAGATGCTTCCCAGTCGGCACAGAGCATCTCAGTTGCACTACATCTATGTTACAATTTCGCACTCAACAATATGAATATAACATAACACTATATAATTTATATAATAATAATATAACATGTATTATATTACATTTACATTGTTGTGTGCGAAGTTATAACATACCCAGTCGACACAGAGCATCGGTAACATTATCATCCGTGTTGTAATTTCGCACTCAATGTAAATGTAATATAACACATTGTTATTATAATTTAGACGTTTTATGTAGATTTATAATATAGATCTAAATCTATGTTACATAGATTTATAATATAGATGTAGTGTCACTGATGCCCTGTGTCGACTGGGTTCCCAGCAAACGCAGAACATTGCAGCAATGTTGCTGCAATATTTTGTATTTGTTGGATTGTTAGAAGAATGTTACAATGATTTCTACTCGACGTCGTTCATGGAATTGTGCATTCTCAGGGAGAAGGCGTTAGCTGCAACGGGACACCGTGGCGTGCAATTAGCGTCAGATTGGTTGCTGGCTCATGTGAGAGATCCGACTCTGGACTCTGATAAGCAACGGCAGTATGTTCTGTACGCTTGTCCTACCGGGCCGTTAGCTGAGCAGCTCGAGCTATTTTGGTCGGAGAGTAGAGACCTAGGATGGAATGGTGCTCACAACTTTATACCGCATATTACCCTTGTCTCTTTCTTTGAAGTAAGATAATTTGTTGCATATTGATAGAATGTTTATCTTGGACAATTTAATATCTATATTCGAATATGTATTATGTCGTATTATCAAACGTTTTTGTAGGCTCCTGATGAGTTCACGAAAGAATTAGCAAACGCTCTTGAAAGTGTGGTACATCAGGATGGATTGCACGAGCATGTCGACTTGGAGACCTACGTGTCGCCTAATTTTATGGGCCTCTTCGTCAAGGACGTAAATGCGGAGTGGCTGAAGAACGTTGCCCTTCGCTATGTCAATAAAATCGCCGCTCTAGGTATCACTGCCGAACCGCAAGTAAAGTCTCTGCACCTTACGCTGGCCTATCAATTTCCTGGCAATATGTTTCCACCACTTCGCTCGATGGTCGAGAAGCTAGGACCAAACATCCCGGCCAACTGGGAGCTCCGATTATACTCGAGGGACTCGAGACTGCAGAGTTTGCACGTGCACAAAGTGACGCACGCTCACGTGCCGCGGGAGCACGACGAACTAGAGTTAAGAGTAGGCGATTACATTTACGTTCCAGAAGGAGCGTGTAACGCGTCCACGGACGGTTGGGTGGAGGGTATCTCTTGGTTGACCGGTACGTCGGGTCATTTGCCGTTGAATCACACCAAGAGGACTGCGGAGTCGGACTCGTGGACGCTGCATGCCACCGTGCCGATCACCGACAATAAATACGAGAGCGCGGAGGAAGAAGAGATACCGAAGATCAGGAGGCCACCGCCGGTTTTATCTCCGAGCGAGTCTACCGATGCGCCCGACGGGATCTCCACCGTAGAGGAGCCGGTAATTATATTCTTGGAAAAATGTATCTCGCAGGCGGATAATCTGTTGCTCTGAAACAGATGGCGGCGTCGGAAGCGCCTGAAACCCCGTCAAGGGAGATCTTCATATGTCGACACGGCGAGAGGGTGGACTTCACCTTCGGCGCGTGGATCCCGTACTGCTTCGAGTCGAACGGCTGTTACGTCCGTCGTGACTTGAACATGCCCAAAGAAGTACCAACCAGGAACATTCAGGACTTTCAGAACGACAGCCCGTTGACGACCGTAGGCGAGATGCAGGCGAGTTTGGTAGGCGAGGCGATGAGATCGTCCAGTATTAAGATAGACGTAGCCTTCACGTCGCCGTCGTTACGTTGCGTTCAAACGCTCGCCCATATCCTGAAGGGACTCGAGTCCGACATTCCAGTTAAAGTAGAACCAGGCCTGATAGAATGGCTGGCGTGGTATCCGAACGGCATCCCCGTTTGGATGACCTCCGAAGAGTTGATAAAGGCGGGCTTTAACGTCGACACCGATTACGATCCGATCGTGAAGGCTAAGGAGCTTCCGCTGAAAGAGAACGCCGCGCAGTATTACGAACGCAGTTACGAGCTGATCAAGAAGATCATAGAGAGCACAGTTGGTAATATCTTGATAGTGGCGCATGCCGCTTCCTTGGCTGCTTGCACCAGACAGTTGACCGGTGGTAGAATACCTCCGGCGGCTGAAGTCACTAGATTAGTTCAAAGAGTACCTTATCTGGCGTGCTTAACGGCGCGTCAAGATATTGATGGCTGGCAGCTCCATCCTCCTCCCTTCCCGCCGATCACTCATACCAGTAATAGCAGATTCGATTGGAAAGTCTTAATGTAATGACGTTATTTTGTTGAGGAAGACACTTTACGAAGCCTATATAAATATAAAAGACTGTTATAATACAATGAATTTTTATGCAGGGCTTTATCTAATGTCGATACTTGAAACGATATCCAACGAATTAACAAAAAATTTCTTTCGGAAAGAATACATTATTGGTATATGATAATATTGATAAATATGATAAAAGAGCTAGTCGATCGTACGACAGTTGAATATTTACTTCCTCGGATTATGATTAATACGGGTATTGAGGTATAGTTTATTCTTTAATTATGAATATATAGAACAAATACTAGCCAATGTTATTATTGGTATCGTGCTGTACCAATCCGCTAAAATATCTAATATATAAGCGACATACTAGTCTTGATTGGACGCATTTTCTTGCCGAGTCTTCGACGAAGCATAAACAAAGAAAAAAAAAAGATATTTATATAATATTTTAAATATACTATTTTCTGATTAGAGTATATTCATGTTTGTCACACACAATATTTTCTTCTCTCTTTAACATATTATAAAATTATATATTAAAGTAGAAGCATACAGGGAAATCAAGTAAGGTGCCCTTGCGCACGTTATTCATGATCTCTGTAGAAACATGTTCCATGCGAGCTTTACCAATTCTTAAAAAATTTAGGATTATAACATATGTCAATTAAGTGTGACATTGAATCTAACTTGATGATATCTGCGTTACATCGTAATCAACTAATGCGCAGAACGAGGATATATTTATATCGTTATCGATGTTACCTTTTACAGAAAAAAAATAACGTTTATATGTATATATTTAGGTACGACACCGTTTTAGAGATATGTCCAATGTTGTTCCGCTTTTAAAATAAATCAAACATTCGTTTGTCTAATTATGGTTAAGAAATGCAAGACATTTTTACATATATGTATATACATACATGTATGTATGTATATATGTATAAAATTCGTGTAGACAGTATTTTATTAAATATATATTCCTAATTGTATTTAATTTTCTTCTCTCCTTATGAGCGCGCATGCACGCGCGCATTGCGGTACAAATTTATATTGAAATATATATATATCATATACAATTTCTGATGATGTACAAAAGCATTATACTATATACAAAAGGAGTTATCAAAATATAACAGTTAAAACATAACTTTTGTTTTTCTTACAATTGTTCCATTTGGCTAAACGTGGCCGCTTTCTTTCAATTTAGCTATCAGAGTGTCCACGTCCGGTACTACAGCACCAGCCTGCCTAACTGGCGGATCTTCTACCGATATTATCTCGATTCTCGGCGCCACATCTACACCAAGATCCTTCGGAGTAATCTTCTTGATGGGCTTCTTCTTGGCCTTCATAATATTCGGCAGAGTCGCATAACGCGGTTCGTTCAAGCGAAGATCGGCGCTCAGGACTGCCGGAGTTTTCATCTTGATGGTTTCCAATCCGCCGTCAATCTCGCGCGTAATAGTCAGCTCGCCGTTATTGTTCTCGATCTGGATAAAAGAGAAGATTAAAATGTAATCGTGCAACACTCGTGGTACAGCAAGCTTTTAATTAACTGCTTACCTTGCTGCAAAAAGTACCACATGGCCAATTCAAGACGCCAGCGGTCATTTGTGCGGTTTGATTGTTATCGTCGTCTATGGCCTGTTTACCGAGTATCACCAGATCCACTTTCTCGTCCTGTGCCAGTTTGGCTAGCATCTTGGAGATGTGAATGGGCTGTAACGTCCGGTATTCGGGGCCGGATATTTCTACATGAATTCCACGATCCACACCCATTGCGAGCGCGGTCCTGATCGTGTCCTGCGACTGCGTCGGTCCACAGCTGACCGCTATTATTTCCTGAGCAAGTTTCTTCTCCTTCATTCTGACCGCCTCCTCTACAGCTATCTCATCGAAAGGGTTCATCGAATGTTTAATGCCATCTGTAACTACTCCGGACTTATCCGGCTTGACACGAATCTGCAAGATATATGGATTTTCAACTTCTTGATGTTGCAGGATTTTCAGAATCTTAATTTAACAGAGATGCTACTGTGACAGTTTTTAACGTATTGTAAGAAAAATATTAGAATTTGCAACGTAACGTTCTAATCTTGACAGATAACATAGAGATTCTGTTATTCTACCTTCACTGCATAATCAATTACTCTCTTTACACCTACAAGCACACGAGCCATTTTTTACACACCGAAAAAAGCTAATACTATGCAACTATTTTCGTTTAAATCCTATTAATTAATGCCAATGATAAATTTATAACAGTCCTTCAAACGTGGCTCAAAGTCTAAAGTCTAAATTGTGTAAGATTATTTCACTAGAAACATGGTGACCAACTCGGCTAACGAAAATACACATCAATCTGCACTGCACGCTAGAAATTCCCTGATGGAAATATTTTTATAATAATTTACGTATTTCTACATGAAAAATTAAAATTTTCGACAATAAATTACAACTTTCAAACTTTTGTGAAAATTGAAACAATTCATGGTGAGTTATAGGAAATTGTTGTGAGTTGTAAAAATAATTATAAATTTTTACAAATTTCTATAATTAAAATTAAAACGAAGATTAAAATTAATTTACATTGATAGAAATGGACATAAGAGAAATTTTAAAACATGTAAGATTTTTTAAAATAAGTATGTTCAAAGAACTAACAATAGAGCGTAAATTTTCCCGATTAAATAAATTCCATTCCGGTCGTGATTAATAAAAACTATAAGTGCTTCACAAAATAGCTGTTATTATATCATTTCAAATAATTAAACAATCAAGTAAATTGATTGAACTAAATCGTTAATTGTTTATTGGAAAGGGCCATGTAGCGTTGAGTGATAAAGCGAGGAATAAATACAATAATTTATTGTTGTCATTAGATTACAAAGCAGGGAAAGCCAGATTGGTAATTTGTCGAAAAAAAATATATTATACATCGAGTAAAGTATTTACAATAAATTAAGTCGATTTTCAAGCATTGGGATGTCCACGTGCCTTTGCCTCTTTAAACATCGCTACGAGAGAGTCCATAGTCTCCTCTCCAGTTGGGATAATCTGCTCAGGCGGCAACACAAAGCCGTTTTCACCTTGATCGCGCAACTCATATGTATAGGCAATAGCTTTATGGTAAGTGCCTTTGATGTAATCCACAGTACTTCCGGTAGCGATGTCTGAAAATGATTTGATATGAATTATTTTGGAAAGATCAAGTTTTGCACATACAGTTACTTTGCGGAATGCGAAGTAACTGTATGTACTATAACTCGATTCGAATTCAAGTTTAAATAGAAACAAAAAGAAATCCTTAATTTAAATTTAAATTAAATTTAAATTAAGCAAATCGTTTTAGATACATTATATAGATATAAGAAAACGGGAAATAAAATGAAAAATTGTCCACTTACAGATCGTCTCGGCAATATTTCCGGTTACATACGAAGTTCCATATCTTTGTTTGAGAGCCGTAATCGCTTTCGTACCGATAGCGTACTGAAAACATAGAAATTGTATAAATGATTAATGTTGCAAATCGATAAGACAATGATTAACTTGATCGTTTGAAAATCTTTCAAATTCGAAGAATCAGATTAACACATAATTAGTCTTACAATAGAATGATGATACGAAGAAAATAATTATATAGAGAAAATACTTTATTAATTTGTAAATTATTTCTTTTACGAAAGATTTTCTAGGTCCTCTAGAATGTTGAATCTTTTTACCAATTCGTCGTAGTTTTCAAGATGCTTTGTCGTGTGACCGTACGGGAACAGCAATAGTTGCGAGTAGCTGTGGAACGATATGTACGCGTAAAACTTATCGGAGATAGATTTGATGTATTCGGATGCGCTCTTTGTCTCTATATCGGAGAATGGTGCACTTCCGGCGTAAGTTTCGGCGCATGGGTTGCTGCTGGCACCTCCAGCTAAAGAAATCAAATTAAAATAATGTTAACAAATATTTTAATTAAGAATTTTTTGAAATCTTCGGAATCTTTATAATTTGGACGTTCAATAACATTCTTAGCTTAAAGAGAAAAAGAGGAAGCGGAATTCTCGCTCGCTACAAATCCGGGTACTTACTGTTCCATTTGTAGTCCCAGTTCCTGTTGGGATCACTGCCGACGCAGAATCCGTATGGCTTACGCGTTTTTCTCCACAATCGGTCCTGGAAATGATTGAAAAAAAAATATATACGTATAAAACTGATATATAAATTAATTGATCCCGTTCTTAATTGATAACGTTATGAAATGGAGTTTACCGTCGTATGCGTGTACACGTATCCGTCGGGATTGAACGAGGGAAAGATGTACCAGTCGTTGCTCTCAGCTAAGTCTCGGATGTCCGAATCCTTGCTGGTCAGCAATTGATGCAGAATGTACATGACGGTCGCCGGCGAGATCCATTCCCTGGCGTGGATACCGCCCTCGATAAAGATTCCGGGATTGTCGGCTTTAAAGGAGACCTTGACGCCTTTGATCTCGCGGCCCTCGTACGTTCGGCCGGCCACGACGGTCTGCACTTTGTCGGGATACTGCTGGGCCAGGTCGTCCAGGTTCTTGTAGATCTCGTCGAGAGTGTGATAACTGGTAAAGTCGAACGACTTTGACCGTGTCTGAGGGGTCGTTTTTTCAATCAATTGCTGGACGTCGTTTATGTACAGGTGATAGGGTATTCCGAGCAGGCCCATCTTCTCATAGAATTCGGGCACTTTATGCGGGGCGACCATCAGGTCCACATGCTTGTTCACGAAGCTCGGTGAATCCCAGTAGGAGTACTGTAAGTAATATTCAATCTCGCTTATTAAAGTTGAAATTCAATTTTGAAATTAACTTTTCAACTTCTTAATCTTGTGAATTGTTTGCTAAATAATTTTACAAAATCTTTAAAACTCGTAAACTTCCGAGATTGGTTTGAAAGTTTGATTACATTTTCTGTAAGTTTCGTGAAACTGATTTTACCCGAGTTTCAAGTAATGAAGCAAGCAGTGCAATATCAGTCAAGAGCTAAACTATATAGAAATTCTTGATTTATATTTGTATTTGCAAAGCATATATGTGCAATTTGAAAGAAATTTACTCACTCCATCGTACGCGTTTTCCAATTCCTGTAGAATTTCGAGTTGCGGTTCTGTGGTTGGTATCATCCTGAAGACCTTGTAATTATTGTAAAGAGCCTTATGGGCGGCTGCCAGGCCCACGAACGCGCACAACACTATTATCTTCCACATTGTAGCTCTGTATAAAAACCAAACATTTCCCATAATTTTAATACCTAAAGTTAATTTTTATTTAATCGACACGAGTATCGCGAATGCTTTATAATTACAATATAAATAACAATATAAATAATTTTCAGAGAAGTGATAGTCGAAATTGTGATCGATCTGATACTCAGTTCAGGAATTGTTCTTTCAAAGTTATCAGCTTACCCCTTACGAGACAGAAACACTTGTAATCGTAGCTGCTGTTTTGTCCATTGTATTTAAACACTGGATGCACACGGCACCAATCGACACATATTCAGGACATTTTATTAAGAAAAATCACGTCGATCAATCAAGTAATGATCACGTTGGGTTTTACCGTTTATCGGATTAGATTGAAAGAATCACGTTATCAAGATTGATCCTGCATGGCACATTCAGTAGGTATGTACCGAGACGGCGTGTTACAATTAGTCGTCCAATAGCTTTATCGATTGTTTAAATTAGATGTACACACACATATCCACGAGTATAATCTAGAGCTGGCAGTAGATTTGGATCTTTTGTTAAAGTTAATATAGATACTTATTAAAGTTGATTAAATAAGTTAAATAAAAAATTAACTTATTCATGTCCAAAACGTATTGTTGATGTAATGAAATATTTAATCTCCAAAGAGAGAAACGTCGATTTAAAAAATACAATGCGATATGCTTCTAAGAAAAATAAATTATATAAGTAAAAGGAAAAAAAATGAAAGTTACTTTCAATGTTAATTTGATTGTATACATGATGTAAATGCTCGCAATATACGTAAAATAAGTACGATAAAATCGATAAAATCAAATAATATCAATTTAAATCAATCGTTATCTGTGTGACCGTGTAAAATAACAATTTTATTTTCCGACAAACAATTTTACTCTGTATTCTTCTACGAATATGTTTTTTCTCAATAAATAAACTGTCGGCGCGAATGGAGCTACATACATGTATATTGAATTTACGTTTACTTTTTCGGTCATTTATTTAAAATAATTTTTCATTTTATTGTTTCCGGCAATTGTACTTCGCTTTTCTTTTTAATGCAGTTATCATACGTATATTTGTATTCTTATCAGATATGTACCAACGCTTCTCCATTGTGCCGTGGAGATTCTTCTTTGTCGATTAGCTAATTCATGATTGACGTCATTTTTAATTGTGTTGTGGGCACTCAAACGAAAGCTAATCTTTGGACAGTAATTAAAGTCCGATAAAACAGTCATGTCGCCTAATTATAGATCAAGACAATGCTCTTTCTTATCCAGATATAACAAAACTATCGTATATTTTGTCTCGCTTGAGTGGTGCACCGATTGCAAGATCATAAAATCGAATCTTCTTCCGCGTGCAATTTATTGATTTACTCTTCCTTTGTTTCAATCAAACTTTGATTTCATTTGTAAACAATTAACGATTATTGTCTTATAAGCGCGAATCAGTGATTGATCACTTGCTTGCGAAAAATAGATAAGTAAAAGAGAGAAGAGCGGGGATCTCCCCTTTAATCTGTCCAGAAATCAATTCAGTTCAGAAAAGAAATATATCTGCGGCAGATTTGTGGAAAATATCAGTTTGTATTTTTACCTTCTTATTCGACGGGTGCCGTCCGTATTAGCTTCCCAGGTTGCGCTTCGCGGAATGTGCTCTCCAACGATCCGCCTTTCGACTCTTATATACGCACCGTGTTTTTTTCCAGCATCCTAATACGCACGGAGTAACGGGATATGGGTGTTTAATTTGCATATGCGAAATGAGTTATTTGGGAACCGCCAGCACGTGTACAGGGTGTCCTAGATTCATCGTTTGCCTTGATAAAATGCGGGCCCTTATCAGACGCACTATCATACGGATACCGTGCGTACTTAAGAATTAGCGGAAACTCGTGAGATCAAGTGTCGGACAGCACGACCTGGTTTCTGACGATCCGAAATAATCCGTACGCCTCACGTTTGTTGCGAGATATTTATTAACAATGCTTTACAAGATTCTATTCGTGTCGCATGCACGAATATAGTTCATCGTATAAGTAACTAATAAATTTACATACTTATCTATATCGTTCGCATTCGACCTAGCATAGTATTATATACATAACATTTTTTGTTTAAATCATCTCTAGAATCACGGTTCGGAAAAAGGGAGTCCCGCAAATTGTCAACGCTGCATTCTCTGAGAGGTGTTATCACGCGCGCGTAATACGGCATATAGTCAACATATTAGTTTAATCTACATCTTTGAAAAAACGGCGGTCGTAGAAAATGTACACAGCATTCGCAAGTGACTCGTTCTTCCGTTTGCAACATTCTTCTCCCAGCATATATTATACAGTGTATATATATATATATATATATATATAAACTTACAAATTAATATTTATCATTCCGAGATATCTGCGTGATCAAGTAAATGATCTTTAATTAATTTTTAATCAATCAACAAATAATCTTAAAATACTTTATATAAAAAAAGTATATCGTTTATAGTGTAACATTAGAATATATTATAACATTAAATATACTTTTTTATTCTTTCTTTGTTAATTTTCATAAGTTTAAAAATTTTTCAATCTCTGCAGTAAATTCAATTTGTAGTGAAATGAAGAAGACAAAAAATATTATGACATTGACATTGATTTCCTTTTTTCTTCGTCGTAGTGTACTATGCGTACAAAAAGAAACGCAATGTTATTGAAATATAATTAAATTAGATATAGATATCTCAGAATGCGTGTGAGATCTGTACCAAAAGTTTTCTTCGTGAAGAAACAATTTTCATCCATACAAATTTAATCTGCTCATAGAAAATGTAATTGAGAAGTATGACTGGTAGCTGATCATAAATTTTTGCAGTATAAAATATTTTTCTTCGGAGATGGAATTTTTTCTTCGTTTAGTTCTCTCTGTAATCATTCGGAACAATCGGCATATATATAGCCGTAAAATTATAATTTATATATTATACATGCGCATCATATGTACTCGTGTATACTAACAGATGTAATTGTCTAGCAGCTAAATCAAAATTTCATGTTACATCACAGTTTGCAATTTGTTACGTGTCTCATACAGTCGATTGGAAGTAGGTACCCGCCTTTCCTAGACCATCTTCTAAGATATATTCAAGATAATTAATTCTTTCCTCTAGAACATTATTTGATAAAATAATGTTAAAAGATAAAATACATAAAAAATAAAAAGATAAAAATATTTAAAATTTCAAAAAAAGAATGTATTATATCACCAATATATATCTATATATAATTATAAATATATACATAATTATTTTTATCAATGATGTATAGATACGGAAAAATTATATATTGTTAATAGATTTTAGAATGTGGTCCAGGATATATCATCATTCGACATTCGGAGCTATAATGTAACAAAAAATGCTATCTCAAATTGAAATGCTGATATTGTCTGTAGTATAACCAACGTGAGATGATTCAAATACATTCTGTCATACAAAGCCTAATATTACAAACAATCGCAATCCAATTATTTGGTTGCAATGCTTCATTATAAAACGAATTATAACCCGTTGCTTTAAGATTTGTCAAAACATTCTTTTTTTATATCGATTATAAACCCTGTGATAATTTTTTCATTAAAACATGTAGTAGATAATCTGATGTTCTACGCTTGTGCCATAAAAAATACACTGATGCCAAGTAAAATCCTCATTTATCAAATCTGTAAAATTGATTCGATATGTAATGCAATTACGGCACAAGGAGAGATTATCAATATTATCTTTGGCCAATATGTGTAGTGTTTTACCCGTCTAAATAATAATTAGTTGTTTCTCATATTTATAAAGAATATTCCTTCAATATTTTTCCTGGCTTAGAATACAGATCTAACTCTCCTATTAAAGTATCCTTCGAAATACGCGGACAGAAAATTTTTCCGAGTTTCCTGAAAAAGAAAGAAACATATTCAATATCTTAGGAAAAGAACTCTGGCGAGTGTATAATAAATTACTTACCCAATCGTTTTCTGATCCGCATCGATCGCGTTCTGCTATAAATTAGTGATTTCCATCCCGTGAGGCAGTCTGTGACCTTGAGCGTGACTCATACAAAGTTGTCTTGTCGCCATCCCACCACCACACTGGCTGCTCCAATCCGCAGTGGGCACCGGCGTGCGATAGAACTTTGACGAAGTTTTATTAAATATCGGCAATAGCTCGTTTGCCTCGGTGGATAATGCCTGAGGAGGTAAATTTTTAGTTAAAAGGTCGCTAAATAAAAGCGCAGAACAAAAATTACGACACATAATATACACGATATGTAACAACTTTTTATTAGATGTGTTCTGGGAAATTTTTGATGAATTAAAAATACCTTTAGGTAAATAATAGCGTCTGTTCCGTAACCCTCACAGCTGAGCAGTACGATGTCGCCATGCAGATACCTGGCATACAATCGAGACAAAGGCAGACCGTAGCCGTATCCTGCAAGCGGTACCGTATGAGCATCTGATTTGCTCGGCTGTGGAGCGGTGCTGTACATGTATTTAAATAACTGGTCGGTTTGTGAACGAGGAATGCCGCCACCTCTATCGGATATCTAAGACAAATGTATCAAATGGCGATAATTATGTCGTCTAATTACGTCTAAGAATTAAGTCACTGCTGAAACGGTTCATCCTACCTTCACGCAAATATCCTCTTTACCGCATACTAGTAAAACCTCGAGCGGTGGATAATTGTCCGAGTCGGTTCCATGGTGTTCCATCACGGCTCTCATGCTGTTTTTGAAGAGCTCGAATAGCATATGGTACAAATGGCTCGGCACATAAATAATCCTAATCTCACTACTACGTTCGAGTTCTGGAAAAACATACAACAATTATGATCAAACTTAACTGCTATTATTTCTTGCAATCCTTATTAATATTTCTATCGAATAATAAAAATCTAATGGTAGTCATATATATAAAATTGTAATTTTTTATTTGTGGAAGTAATGATAATGATGATTGGAACTGTAAACTGTATTTGGGTCTACCTCTATAAAAAATTATTTTTTTCAAATTACTTACTAAGACTAATATAATCAACTTTGTTCAAACTTGCCGTTATGCTGTTTGACTCTCAATTCCGGACTAGCCAGATAATATTGATCGCACAAAAACCGTGCGTTCTCATAAGCGTCCTTAATGACGCCAATTACGTCACAGGACGGATCTATACATCCTACGTGTCTACTGTGCCCGTTCAACTGCCCACCAAAAAGGAGCGCTGAAACATAATGAAAAGAAGCGTATCAACAATGCGCAATAATATGTGACTCATATTAAAGCATACTCATGAAATGTTCGATGAACTTACTGTGTTGGTTGATCAACATACGAATGGAAATGCGGGACATGAAAAATCTGTCCAGGAAATACTGAATACTATTCTCAGTCTGAATGTCCACGTCGTGGGATTCCTTCAGCTCCAGAACGCCTTGTGCCATTGTCTGGACGACATCGGTATGCCTGTTCCGTATCTTTATTAGAGCTTGGCAAAATCTGTAAGAAATTCGAGATTTCCGTTTGTACTGTGAACGATGTTTGCAATCCGTTCAAAAGAATATTTGATCCGCAAGTACTTGATCTACTCACTTGTCTAAAGTGGTCTCATTGACTTCGACTTTTTCAAAGTGTATTATTTCCTCGAAGGATGTGACATACAAGTTATTCACAATCCCAACACTAGGCATCTTCAGTAAGTTTTCCGGCAGTAAGTGGATCTCCTTCATAATATTGGCGAGCCGTACCGGCAGTTCCTTCCTCAAGAATATGAAGGACTTCCTCTCACAAGCACTTAGACCTGAAAGATATACACAATATAATCACAATTGCAAATTTTAATCATAAGTATAATATAGTCGTAATCAATTTTTATCAATCAATCATTATCAGAATATTTTATGGAATAACAGAAAATTGTTCTTTTTCAGAATTTAATATGAAAGTAAAATCTAGATATACATCTTAATTGGCAAGAAATAAAATTTTAATAATCACGCATTTTATTCGATCTCATCTTATTCATCAATTATTCTTCTTATGTTGATTAATTAAATTTTGAATAAAATGTTAAATAATCATCAAGATAAGCTGCAATCACAACATCGCCAAAACAAGTTTCGTTTCATATCATATTTTTTATAACTTTACAGTTTAATATCGTCAGAAAGAGAGAGAGAGAGAGAACGAGGTTCAAAATTATAAATATTTGCATTTCACGATTGGATCAGAACAGATGGAAATATATTCATCTATTTGATTAATTGGTAAAATATATTTACCAATACAAATTATAGAATGAAGAATTTATATACGTATAATAATCTGTATATAATGTTATCATCATCAAGCTTATAATTTATGTGTTGGACCTTTTTCCGACGCAGTTTAATTATGTATTTACAACGTTACTGAATGATGATTCATGAAAATTAATAGAATTTGTGATGGTATGATACATATACAAACAAGTTCCGGCGTAAAAAACTTAGGGAGCTTAATCTTTCATATTCATAATGATCATGTCAAATTTATGTTAAAAATTTTACTTCGGCGTTTTGTAAAGATTGACGTTCTATAAAATTTACACGTAAGGAGTTATGTATAAACGAAGTTCATACAAAAGAGCCATTATGTATTAACATCGTCTATAGAACATTGAAAAATCAATACAAACGAATAACGAACTTTCAGTGATCATACATTGACCTACTTAACGATGTGCCGCTATATTCGCTATCACTATTGACAAATACGAACAATGGCCACGTATTACGTACGTTCTTAAAGATACTACTCAGTTATGATCAGAACAATTAGCGAAATTTTAATATAAATTTTTTCTTCTAATTTCTTAAGTTGAAGTTTTCCTTTGAGTAGACATGAGTTTTTTATTAAATTTTTATATATTCTTAGATTACACGTATTACTCTGATGCAAAACAAATTCTATTGCATTTTTAAGCACGCGAAAAGCAGTTGTTGCAGGAGATCATGAGGGAAACATCGGTCAATCGTCCATGAAATATTTGGTATCGGCACGCTCGAGTGAACATCGATAAATCGATCCCTTATCTCTTTTCATTGGAAAATTCAATTATTTATATAGACATGCTTGAGACATGTCGCCGAGTTGCGTACGACGGGCGTGCTCTGAAAATAAACCTCGACCTGGTAAGCGCGCAATGAGAGAAGATTGTCACCCAAGACCGCGAGTCTGAAAAATTGTGGTTTTGTCTGAGCTCACCGCGACCTTTGAACATTGTGACAAGTGTCGGAAGTCTGCGTGAAACACACGTGAAAGTGATCATTAATAAAACATCTTTTTATCGATCGTCAAATAGAATTTTAAATCGTATCTTGTGTTTTGGAACTTACGTGAATCATAGCGAATCGTTCTGGCGAATCATTTTGGCGGATCGTTCTGGCGAAAAACCAATATACGTTGATAGAACGCAAAAAAGTTACGCGAAACATAATTTATACTGACCTTCTGTACGCATCGTAAAATAAAATCCAGCAATTGTTAACAACTTGCTTTTAATACTTATGTGATTTTTGATACTTGAAAATCAACATTTATTACGTGCAAGAGGAGAATTTTTTGCAATTTTTCATAAAAATTCGTGCTCAATAGAGATTAACGCCAATTTACCGATTTTCTCCTTGAGGGGGGCGACTGATAACGATTGTTTATCACGCGAAGTGTAATCAATGGAAAGATAGGAGACATCAAAGAGGCAAGGACGATAACTACTTGACTTTCTGCACAAATTTAATCAGCCTTAATAAAGACGTTGCATCATAAATGGCGAATTCCCATCATATAATTGGATCGAATTAACACGGAAAGTACATATGTTTTACAGTTAATTTGAAAAAGAGGCCACTTAAACACAGGAAAGCATGTGACGTTATAAAGTGATGATACATTTCATAAAATTGTTGCGCGTTTGGAAGATGTAATTTTTGCGGGTTACGCGCTGTGTTAAGATTGATGTGAGCACTCATAGACTCGTGGACGAATAGATTAGATTTTCATGAATTTTCCGAAGAGAATTGCGGTCAGGTTTTACGATTCGATTTTAGAAGCGACGAACCGAGAAATTGCCGAGAAAATTGAATTCCATTATCTGCCAGACGCAGATCAGCCGAACTGTCCCGCTGCTCTTATATAAAATTCCATTTGACAAAGCGAAAATGGATAAGCGGAAAATCCGGTGGCATCTGCTCACAGGTCATCGTGGGCGTCGGACATTCGTATCCATTGTCAAGCGTTGATTGCGCCGAGACTTCCCAATATTGTGCAATCTAATTGCGTTTAAATTAAATTTCTGTTTAAATATGATAAAAAAAAACTTCAGTGCTATGAATCTTGACAATTATATAAATATAAAACAACTGTGCAAATTTATATTTTCAAATACATTTTATAAACTCAAAAATTTATATTAGCATGGCTCCAGTTGTTTTGAAACGCGATAGTTATACTTATCGGAGATAATTTCACTATCGGTTCTGCTAAAAAAAATAAATCAATATCATTATTATGATGGGTCGAGTTCTCGATTAATAATATCAGTAAACAATGATGTGCTCAATTTTAAGTTATTTTCAAAGTAACTAGCTATCACAAAAGAGTTAGGAGACTAAAAGAGCTAGACTTTCGAAGATTATTAAAGTCATGCAGAAATCGATAGACATTATTAGACCGTTGCTGAAAATAACACGTAAAGAGCATTACCCTCGCGAATTAGCATAATTTAGACACCTTATCTTACGGAGATAAATGTGCACAGGCATGTAAACTCGTTGATATCATAAATCTCTCCTTATAAAATAATCAACAATGTCACGGCTGTTTTTTTCGCAACCATCGTAGGATAATCCGTTTACGAAGAGCGAAATACACGTCGTTGTTTTTTATTCTGAGTCATCATCGCGTTGTGCCAAACAGAACAGAAGATAAGAATATCGTTTTGTTCGAATGGAGATAGCGATCGTTAAATATGTGTATTGTACATTCACTGCACATTAGAATACGTTATTGTTCGCTGTCGACTTTAACCGACAAAAGACTTCTTGACGATGAATAGATAAGCAATTATTTTTGCGAATACAAGTGTCATTCGCATTACAGTTTACAATACAGTTTCGGTGAAAGATATACTTTCTTATCCGGAGATTATATCATCACTACTTCGCCCTAATAAAAACCAAACAGATAAAGGCTGTGACCTTCTCGATCGTCGAGTCGCCGTTCTTGAACCAAATGCGATGAGAAAAAGAATAATATGAAATTCTTTCTCCGCGTTCCTCACGGTCACGAGGAATCGAGCCAAGCGATAATCAGAAGAAGAAAAAAATAGAAGCGTCGCCTCGAAATCTCACAGATAGTAAAAGATGACGTCAAACGAAATCAATTGTTTACCAGTGCCGTGTGCCGGCAACCTGAGACGGACGAGCCTTTCTAGCCTTTGGACTTTGTCCCCAAACGGTCACGCCTATAATCGGCGATAGCCTGCCAAATTTACGTAAATAAAACCGGTTTTTTTTGTCGCACGATGCGACGCAAAATGCATGTCGATCGGCGTCAAGTGCATTTGCAAAAATTGCACACAAAACTTCAAATTTATCTCTCACAATTAATTGCACTTCCTGTCCTATACTCTATGTCCTCGTTTTCTTTCCAACTTCTGAATACTTTATCATATTCTATTTTTACCTGAGATGCAGAAAAAAATATATCTTAAAATGACCACTTTTACAATTCAGCAATTGTCTTTTGCTTTAAAAATTCACGAAGTCGAAAGATAAATCATTTTTCCTTAAACAGTCTTATCTTTGACAACCGCAAAGTCTCAATAAAAAAAATATATACTCCATAAAAATGTCGTCCGCTCAGAGACGTTGGTGCTCACAGTATTTCGCTCGAGAGATAGTCGGAATAATATAAACTAGATTTTTATATCGAGTAAATTACATTCAATGATATAAGATGTATTTGTGACTTTTAGTTGGCGAGATTAGTTAATTTCTACAACTTTGGACTATCTATATTTGGACTATTGTATGCGAGATATGTCGATTGTATCATCGAGATTACATCTGTAGTATGGAGGGTTGGACGGAAAAAACCAGTAAGTGGAAAAAACAGTGGCAAATTCCGGTTTTTACAGATCCGGATTTTATCCAATTTCGATCTTAAAATCAATCAGTGAAATCAGTGATTATACACTGATAATCAGTGAATTTCACTGATTGATTTTAAGAGAGATGGAATAATAAGCTGGCAAAATTTATAAAAATGACTAATATTCTGCCTAATGCGTTTTTCAAATTATTCATGTTAATTTCGCTAACAACTTCACCAATAATCAATAATCAGTAACCTAACTAATAAATGTATAACTTTAATACAGCTGCCTGGAAAGATGTAGGGAATATGAACAAATGAGCGCGCTTTCCAGCGCGTTTGTTTCTTGATATTTAGACTCTCGCGCAGAACTGTAGCTAGTATTACAAGGCGCCTCAAGTTGCCTGTGAATTAAAATATCGATAAGAAGGTTTTCTATTTATTTTATTATTTTTAATAAAAAAAATCAATTTTTGCGGGTTTTTTCCGGAAAATACCGGTTTTTACCGCTGGACTTTATCTAAAAATTGTGGAATTTTGCCAACCCTGGTAGTATGTAGTTAATTCTTCAGACAGTAGATAATGAGAATTAGTTATTCCATTTTCGTGTTGTGTGATCACAGTGATACACAAAATTAAAACGGTATAGACGTATATATTATTGTGGCCTTCCAAATATAGATACTATGTACACGCAACTATTATCATTCTATTAATTTTATTTTATTATCATTAAAGATACAATATCCATGTGCATTCAGTATTTGCGATGTTGTTTGCATCACGAAATTGAATAAAATTGCATTATAGTCAGAGAAATTATTAATTTAATTTTTTAGAATATATTCGTTTATTTGTTAGAATTTAGAATATCAGCGTGAACATATTTATGCACAAAAAAGATAAAGTAATCAAGAAATTCGACGAAACAGAAATATCTCCGGTCAAACATTGTGGAATTTTTAATCATAATAATTATCAACTTCTGCGTCATTCTGATGAGACTCGAGGAATTCGTTTGGCTTTACGTGGAAGGGATAATCATTCTGATATCCTAATCATGCTATTATGCGTTTCGAAACCTACACATGAAAAATATTAATTGATATCTGCCATCGTATGTACAATCAAGCGAAGTTAAAGATAGCGATGTTCTTTCAAAACAAACATTTCCATGAAAAACTTATCAAGTCGTTCCTATCAACGATTTCCGATACAGCCAGTATGTGAAACAGTTACAAATATGATTGTTGTAACGTATATAGCGAAACGTACCGCAAAGACCAGGATTCTGATGTAACCTCTGAACTAGGATAACAAGTGCAACGAGATTCGAGATTCAACTTTGAATTGATTTGATCGTGACAATCAGTCATCTTTCATTGATTCTGACCTATTTTTCACTAAACGTTACGTATTTACCTAATTAATAATCTTCATTTTATTCGATTCCATTTATATTTTTGTGAATTGTATGCCTTTAATAAGAAACTAAAAATAAAGTGATCACGTGAACCATATTCCGCAAAACCTATTTTGCAGCGTTACTGTCATCATTATGTTTGAATAACAGATAACGAAGCAGCTTGAAATGAAGAGTTTGATTTATAGCGTCTTTCACTCTTCTTTGAATTTTCAGAGAGACATTTGACGACTCTATGAGGAAGTGAGCACTATATAATTAATGTTATCAGTTCAGGTCAGATAGTCTTATGTTTAAATATTTGATTATTATATTTTAAATGCTCTATTATGTACAGCCAAATTCACGGATGTTACTTAACTACTCGGGTATAGAAATTACTGTGTACCCTATTTATCAACTTTTCCACGCGAATAAGGAAATCGCTAGATCTTGGAGTATTAGTCCTTTAAATATCCGTATATCTAGTATATCTAATCCGTATATCTAATCTTCACCTAATTATGCGCACATTCAAGGCACGTGACTACCGCTAGCTCCGCACGAAAATTGCAACGACTACAAGTTGTTAAGTTGAAATTACGTTTTTCTGAAAAAAGAAGAACATAAATGTTCACTCTGCGTATTGCGGATTACGTAATCTGTCGATGATACAATCGAGCGAGCGCGTGAGAATTCTGCGTAATTGCATAATGCGCACAAAAGACTTGTCATTCGTCGGGTTATCACTTCCGCATTGAAAAACATGTATTACATTATGCTACATAAACGATTTTTTCTTATTAAGTAACTTGAAATTTTGAAGTAACGAAGTATCGACCGTTTATGGCCATCACAAAATATTTTCTTATTATCTTGCTTTTTGCGAAAACAAGCACAATTTTATTTAATGACATCGTTGTTTGATAACGGAACGCAAGGGAGAGAGATCGATGGTCAAGCCTCTTACGGAATTGCGAAACGTTTTACTCGCATTTTAAAACGATTGGCATTACTGGCATAGCAGGAGATAAAATCCTGTACATGACAAAGCACCTGCAAGAATATCGCGCGTTCGCGGATGAGGCGAAACCGGGACGTGCTCCAATAGCCGTTTCTACGAAGCCGAGAAACCGGACCGGCAAATAAGGGGTAGCATAATTAGGTTCTCTCGGTACAAAAACCCTGCCACCGTTCATGGCTAAAGTATCCTCGTGCTCGTAGACAGTATGCGTCCCATGGAAATAAATCGGCAAAGCTTACACGTCAAGCCTCCTATGCTAGATCACATCGCTTCCGTATGATTTGTCGCACTGAGAGAAAAATGTAGTTACTTTTGGCCTCAACTACAATCTTATAATATTTCTAACGATAACTACACTAAAAAAAATTTTAGTTAAAAACGGACGGAACAGAAAATCTTGTAGGATTGAACAAATATTCTGGTATACCATATATTATTATAATATATTATTATAAAATAGAACTCAATACTTTATAACTTATAATAATCAGAATTCTTATAATTATAATAACCAGAATATTTGATCATCCTACAAGTTTTTCCGATTCGTCCGTTTTTAATCAGAATTTTTTTTTCAGTATAACATAATCGTGCATATAGTTAAATTAATCATATTTCGTGTTAGAAATATTATAAAATTATGGTCGAGGCTAAAAGTAACTATATTTTTCTCTCAGTGCGGATTTAAATACACAGTGCGGATTTATATATACAGTCCGTAGATAGTCCGTATGGTCTGCAGATATGAGCCATCATAGACTCGTAAATGCCATTTACTTGTAAATGCCGAAGCATGAGGTGTAGAGAGATAACAAACACGAGTGGTACGTGATAAGCGCTCAGGTTTCGAGTGGATGACCAACGCACCGCGATTGCTGTGGGGAGTGTTTAAAGTCAGATGGGTATAAAATTGAACAGCTGTTTCCCGCGCGTCATCTCTCGCTGATCTCTCCCGTTGCGGGAGAGAGATGCGAGTGTCTCTCAACTTGCTGTCCGTTGCGATGAGTTTTGGATTCTATTTCCTGAATAGAATATTTCTGCAATTTTCAATTTGCGGAAATATTAGTTTACACACAAAAAAAAAAGAAAATAGAATGAAAATAACAATTTTTTGCGTGTCGAATTGAAAACATGGTTAAACATATCTTGTTTTTCGAGAGTATTTCTGCTGGAAAGACGTAAGTCTCGAAAAGTTAAATCATATCTAATTTCAGCGAGTTTTAAAACGGTCGCGATGAGATAATATAACTTTTCATGATATAGCTAACATTTTTTTGATCTCGTAAACTGTATGCTTTTTGATAAAGCTTACGTAATTGATAATACAACTTTATGAAACTATCAGTATTGGATAATTCAAGATTAAAATATATGATAAAAATTGCTTATTCATGAATATTTAATGTTTATAGCTGTGGTGGTATATCAAATCAAAGGGATAAATTCTTTTTCGATGAAATAACGATAAATAACAATTATCGTGTAATCATTTTAGTCATTATTATTAGTAGTATATAAATAAATTTTTCTTTCTTATAATGCTAAATGTCCTTTTTAAATGCGTCCTGTTTTAATATAAAAAAAAAAACAGCATGCTTTGTTATAATATTGACTGGCTGAGAATGTTAATATTTCCGCTTATCGTAATAAAATACGTCGCGCCTCCCATCCTGATCTGACTCCGAATACGAATGTCAGATTTAACTTGCCGGCTTTGTTTACAGCTTTGACCTCGATTTTGTCGGCTAAAGTATCGTTGAAATTTTCACCGACCTCATGTTTCAAATAATAAATTATCGTTCCCCTTCTCCTTATAATCATAGAACTTGGTAATATATGATAATATATTAAAAAAAACATTTCAGAAGAACATAGAATTAGATCAATTTAAAAATAACATAAAAGATATCAAAAGTATCAATTCCGTGTAAAATATACGTTTGCGAATGGCATTCATTTCGCATCGTGTACAGAATACCCACTAATTTTAATCAACGTTACATTCATCCGACAACCTTAATCGCGTCTTTGAAAGTGACGTCAATCAAATATACCACGCCATACGCTTAATCTGACTTGTCGTTCCTCGGGAATGCATAATGAGAAAAAATGACAGTCGAACTATTTTATGGCGATAACGCATGTTGTGCGATGCAATATTGATGATCTCTGGCCCCGCCACGTGACAATAATCTCTAATGAAAATTTAATATACTAACGCGATACATAAATAGGACATACATAATTCAAGAATATATATTAGTGATATGAAATGCATCGTGCAATTAACGAGAATAGAATTAATAACTCGCGATCAGCTTCCATTTTATATACGTATCAAATTATTTTTAAATAACAATAACATTCACACAATGAGAAGAAAATATAGTTATTCCTGATCTCAATCATAATTTTATAATATTTCTAACAATAAATATAATTAACTTAACTATATGCATCATTATCATTAGAAATATTACAAAATTGCGGCCAAAAGTAACTATATTCTTCTCTCGCAATCAGTGCAATCAGAGTAAATTTTATTTTTAATATTTATGATTTAATTAAATCCTAAATTTATTTTGCAGTGTATACTTTCGACAGTTAAACTTTCAATTTATTTTTTTCGGCTCATCTGCACAGAATTGTGAAATAATGAAAAGGGATAGACGGATCGATCCTGTGTAATTTTTCTATTTCCGTGATACCTTGCCCTTGAAGATGTATCGATTTCGCGGTGTCTCTAGTGACGTGCAAATTTTTAGGAAAACGCGGGGTCTGCGTCAGACGCACACACGTAGGCGTGCGCGATCTTGAGACGGCACCATTTGCGGGGTACAAATTCCACCAGGCATGTGTCCATTCCTGTTCCTCGTATCATTCGAGCCCATGCCAAGTCGTGGGCAGCACTCCAAAGTGGGATAATACCGCTCTACGATTATTCTATTTTCGCTTCTTTAGATTTCTCGGCGGGACCTTAATGTCGCCAATGGCAGTGACCGAAACCGGGGGACGTAGCTTTCTCCAAATGCACGACACGCCTGCGACCTTGACCCAGTCGCGAAGCAAAGGGCGCACGTTCCTTGGACGTGTATTCTATTTCAATGCGTCGCTTCAGCGAGGATACGAATGGACATTTAATTCGATATCTCACTGCCAGATGAAACTTCGAGTCCTCCATTCACGTTATTCGCGTTTAAAATTAAATGGATCCTCCGCTGCATGTGTAAATACACTTTTCAGATGCACTCTTTGCGCAAGGAAAACAAAAACCGCAGGTGCGGCAGGATGTTGACGTTACATAATTGCTCGCCAATCGAGATTACGAGGAACATTCGATACGCTCGATGTAACACGAACAAATAAAAGTCTTCCTCTCAAAGTCTTCCAGTCAAAGAGATATATACTCTTGAAGCTTCAATGGACGTTCTTAATACAATTAGGATATTTTCTAGTGTATACACTGAAAAAAAATTCTGGTTAAAAACGGACGAATCAGAAAAATCTTGTACACTGTAAACTCCTATGGGGCCACTGCTCCTACTCAATATTTCATTAATTTTGACTATAAGGAAGGTAAATTTTGACTAAAATTGAAGTTAATCTATTATTTATCTAATTTATCTTTCATGTTAGTCAAAATTTTACCTTCTTTTAGTAAAAATTAATGAAATATTGAGTAGGAGCAGTGGCGACCTATAGAATAGTTAAAAACGACTCAATTTCACACTACAAGTTTAACAGTGTAGGATTGATGAAATATTCTGGTTATTATAATAGAAATCAATACTTTATAACTTATAATTCTGGTTATTATAATAGGAATTCTGGTTATTAAAAGTTACAAAGTATTGAATTCTATTATAACAACCAGAATTTCCATTATAATAACCACACTGAAGAAAAATATATTTATTTTTGGACCTAACTACGATTTTATAGCATTTCTAATAATTATAGTTAACATAATAATGTATATAGTTAAGTTAATCGTATTTGTTGTTAGAAATGTAAAATTATTTTTGAGTCCAAAAGTAACAATATTTTTCTCTCAGTGCAGAATATTCGATCAATCCTACAAGATTTTCTGATTCGTCTGGTTTTAACCAGAATTTTTTTCAGTGTATATTCAAACGGCATATTTTCAGTTGCTGTATATTAATCATCTTCTTGTCGCTATATTAATCAATAGGCTACGTCAGAGATCAATAGACCGTAAGAGTAATGATGTACGCTTCTATAAAGTTGCGTTATAATGGATTCTATTGGAGCACAGGGTACCTTTAGACACGTCTGTGACGTTTTCTCGTGACGTCTGGCGATGTTTTGAACGATCACTAGGCAAAACACGCAATGTTGAAAAACAGGAAGTCATAGGTGAATGACCCACGTGTGGTTTACCTCTACTTTCCCCATGGGTCCAAAACGCTCCTCTTTTCATCACTTGCCGGTTCATTGGTCAATGAATCGTTCTTTAAATCGTGCTTCTGAGTATTCTCGAAAAATATTTGCGTCTTTCAAATCGGTTTCTGCTAAGAGTTCAAGTTTATAAGTCTGATTTTTAATCATTGACTTTATCTGTATCTTTCAATAGAAACGCTTACTACGTTTTTTATAGTGACGATGTATCCTTTGATTACGTGAATGTTTATCACTATAAATACATGAATATCGAATTCTGCAGCCGTTGAAAAAACAAACATTCGGAATTATTACGAGCAAATTGTATCACAAGCATGTTCGTTATCATTCCTTATCGACGAGGAGTCACGCAGCGAGCTGTGGTCTTCTTTTTATTTAAAAAAAAGAGGGATAGAAAAGATAGACCACATGGTTTCCGCCGCGAGATTCGAGAGATAGGAACCTACTGCATAGAACGCGCGCGTCTAGAACATTATGAATTTCTCATCGAATTCTGACACGTGTGCCAGGCGTGCGTGCTACGGGAAACGGAGTAGCATAATAACGTCGCTGTTATTTAACGCGTAAATTCAGTGACGGACTACATCGCACACGGCGAGACGTTCACGTGGGGCACCAAGGTCCCCGAGCGCGTTGAAACGTCGGGGACCTTGGCCAAGACGTCATTAAAGAATAGCGTTTTGTTATCTGTTAAACAAATGTCTTTAAATAAAGGATATTTTATTTTCATTTAATATTTTTCTTTTCGTTTACAAATAATATTTTATGACTGGTTAGATTGAGCATTAGAAATCACATCTGAGAAAGACGTTCAGTATTAGAAATAATTCAGAAAAAAATCTCTCACGTCGAGTGTCATGAATTGAATATATGTACATTCGAATATTCATCTCGCAGAAAAGAAAAAAAAATGGAAAGCTCAAGTGTGTATTTTTAATTCTTTACTTTGTATTCATGAGTAATAATACGTCAACTGTTTAATAAGTTATGAACTTGTTTACTCCAGTATTGTGGTTTGCGGTTTAATTTATTCTTATTATGCAATTTAGCATCGTGCAAGATTATAGTACTCTTGCGACACCAGCGAAGAAAGCTGTCAAATAACGATTACTTCGGCCACGAAAAGTACACTGAGAGAAAAATGTATTTACTTTTGGCCTCAACCATAATTTTATATTTTTAACAATAAATATGATTAACTCAACTGTATGCATCATTATGTTAACTATAATTATCGTTGGAAATATAAAATCGTGGTTGAGGCCAAAAGTAATTATATTTTTTTCGCAGTGTAAGAAATATATTTATTGTTATATAATTATAATTCCATTTCTTCAGCTTTCTCCTCGCGTCAACGAATCGTAAACACGAGAAAGATTCATAAGAAACCAATAATAAGCAAATATATGTGAAACTTTGCAAGAAGCGTGCGTGATTTCCGGCGAGATACATAGAAATCTGAGATACATTCGGAGCGAATATTTCGTTCGTAACGCCGTCGGTTAGAGAAAGTAAATCGTGCGGACCACCGTTGCCGAAAGCTGCACGTCGCGTCGGCAGCGGAACCCGGGCACTTGAATTCAGAGGCCCGTCAATCGCGCTTAATCGACGTAATGAGCGGTGGCGGCGACCGGGTTCGGCGACGTGAAACCGTGATGTAAAACCCCCATGGCTACGTGACTAACGTGACGCGAGACGAAGGCGAGGCGAGACGCGACGCGCCGGAGAGGCCGAAGCTCTCTTGGCTTTCACGCCTCGCCGTGAGAAGGCCGCCTTCCCCCCCGCGTAGCGGGTAGGGGCGAGGACTCACCGAAATCGATGAACTGTTTTATCGAGAGCGGCGAGGGGTTGAATTGCGAGTAGAAGTCCAACATCTTGCCGATGTTGCTCAGGCAGTTGCGTGTGAGCCTCATCCCGCGGCGTTTCGTTGGCGTTACACATTAAAAAACCCGGCGCGAGATCGTCCGCTCGGTCGGCCGCACGCGCGCGCTGCGGGGAGAGCGGTGGCGAGGGGGGTAGGAGATTCCGGCCCACCGCCGAGAGCTGGCCGCTTCCGTCGTCGTGGAGAGAGAGAGGAATTGGCAGAGGGAAGCCGCCGCACGGTCGTTTCGTTCTCTTCCCCGACGGTCGGCGCGTTGCGAGAGAGAGTGACGCGCGAGAGTGACGGACCCGGCGTCCGTCAGGCACAGCCGCAAGGAATTCGCGTCGACGAGTGCTGCGAACACCGCGGCGCGCGGTGCGGTATATGCGGGATTCGCGCCGGGCGGCGCATGCGCGCCAGGGGGGGGCCTCGGAGCAGCGGGGCGGAGCTCGTCGCGCGTACATTTAATTCCGACGCGTGACGCCGCGACCAGCCGAGACGCACGTTTCACGTGGTTTCGGAATCTTAAATGCTCCAGACATTCGAACGTCTTCGAAACTTTCAACATTCGAAATCGTTCGAAAGTGTCTTCATCCTTCCCGGCAGATACAAAACACTGCAGCAACCTTGCGACAATAGGCCTGTTCTTTACAGCTGAACTGGTTACACTGGTTTAAAGTCTATCTTTCAATGTAGAACGAGAAAGATAAGCTCTGAACTAGTGCAGCCAGTTCAGATATGAAGAACAGACCAAGGGCCGGTTTTTCCAATTTCTTAGTAGCCCAGGTGGAACAAAAATTATAATGACATTATATAATGACATTAAAATAACGTTAAAGTAATGATAAAATGACATAATCATGACATTTTAGAGTCATTTTGACAGCTTTGTGATTTTTTGTTCTACCTGGGAGGCTAACTACCCCCAAGTGGAACAGAAAATCATAATAATGTCAAAGTGACGTCAAAATGACGAGAATATAATTACAAAATTCACCTTTCAATCGTAATTTAATCATGTTTTTTATCATTTTGATATCATTTGAGGTCACTTTAAAACATTATCATGACTTATGTCTATTTCTACCGATGCAGATTAACTTTAATCTCGATTTAACTTACTTTTTATATTTTTCGAGTCCTTAAGATTAAAAAAAGAAAGTAAATTAAACCGAAATTGATGTTAATCTGCATTGATAAAAATAGACATTACTATTCCATCTGGGTAATAGTTAAATCTACGTTTGTTTTTATTTTATCTTTAAATCAGACAAGTCCAAATTGAAAAATCCAGCCCCAGAAGAAGTTGGAAAAACCGGCCCCAAATGTTACAATATTGTTCGATGTTGTAACGTTCTTATTGCTCTGCTTGCTGGATTCTAACTTGACGCAGGTCACTTCGTTGCGAGAGTTCTGGAGTAAGCGCCACTCTAGCATATAAAAAATATTTTCAATGGAAAAATATAAATATGTTCAAGTATATCTAAAAGACAAGTAACATTTTTTCGTACTCGGCATTAGCCGAGAAAAGAAAGATTATTACTCCGTTACTTTATGCTCCGCTTCTCCCGACCATTCATATTCCGGAAGTGACGAACAGCTCCGTCTGTCATTCTCCGCAGCGACACGGGGGGCACCCATTAACCTTTACGCTCACGTACGACGCGCCTTTCGTCGCCGAATGTGCACGACTGACGAGAATCCACGTCGTCGGCAGATCAGCAGGAACGCGCTCCACGCGCCGGAGACGCGAGCGCGTCGAGAAACGCGCCCGGTCGCCTGTCACGTGCGCGGGATGGCGCGTGGTTTTTGAGGTTAGGGGCGCTCGTGCGCCCGTCACCTTCTGCTGGACGGCGGCGAGCCGCGCGACTTTGCGTCCCGCCGATCGCGCGGAAAGGAGCTACGCCGTCCGCGCTGAAATATCGTCGCCGTCGCGCGACGAGGAGTCTCGCTCGCGCGACGTTCTCGCCCGCCCGCGGGCGTTCAGGCGCGCGCTTGACTCGCGCGTCGGCGCTGCCGTACTTCCGGCGGAGACAAGCCCATGTGGACGGGCCACGGCGGATGCCACGATCAGTCCGTGATCAAGCGTGTTCTCGGCGCGCCTGTGCCCGCACGCTCTCTCGCACGTCGCCAGAGATCCTTCCGCTCCCCGGTCGCCTCTCGCCGCGCCATCCGGACTCCGTCTCGTCGCCATGGCGGACCTGGACGACTTTTTCGCCAAGAAAGATCGGAAGAAGGCCAAGGGCAAGAAATTCACCACGACCGACGAGGTCGCCAAGAAGCTGGAAGAGACGGGCAAGCGAGTGGAGAAGCCCAAGCCGAAGGAGAAGCCGGCGAATCCCGAGGGCGGCGAGGAGTCCCAGCACACCGAGGTAAGGCGGCGACGTGGGCCGCGACGGGGAACGGCGGTCGCCCGCGCGCGTCTTTATCGCGGAATTCCGGAACCTCGTGTCCGCGCCACGGCGCTGCCATGTTTGATCTCGCCAAGGGGGAACGGTCGCGTGGAGTAGCTGACGGCGATGACGCGCGACGTTCCCCCGGACGCCACGCGTCCGGGGCGGCTTACGTAATTCCTGTATAAGCGAAATTTCGTCCGCGCACGAGGAACACGGCAGCTGTTTCGCGTGCACGTGTTTTCCGGAGCACTGTCCGTCCTCCCCTTCCCCCTCTCTTCCCCACGAAGAGGGTGGATGGGATGATTCTTCGCGAAAGCTCGACCAAGTGTATGTGCAATATGATAATTGACTGACCATTTTCTACTTCAGACAGTCATTTTCATAAATTGTAATTGCATTAATGTTAATTGTAAATGTACATGAAAATTACAATTTATGAAAATGACAGTACAATTAATTGTAAATGTACAATTAGGAGCTACAATGTTTTATTATGTATCGCTATAGATTATACATGGGAATTACACAATTTCCAAAGGACTTGGACGGATTATGATAATACTTTTGAAGATAAATTAGAAAGCGACATGAATATATCACGAGGATATCTTGTTTCCAGGATGAAGACGAGTGGAAGGAATTCGAGGAGGAGAAGAAGGACTACAGTGGTTTGAAAATTGGACATTTAACAGTAAATGACAGTGTTAACGCAGAATTGGACGAAGAGAGGGGTAACTTCGAGATCTGTTCTGACGGGGAAACCGGCGAGGGTGGCATAAAGTACACGGGACCATGGAAAAAAAAGCCGGAAGCGCCGCCGGATGAGCCAGAAGTGGAACCGGCACCGCCCGTCGCCCCACCTGCTCCTGCCACATCGACTGGTGGAAGCAGTTACAAAGCGCCACACTTACGGAATCAACCTACATTCGCTAGTCCGCGACCACGAGGGAGAAATATCGCCCCCGATATAAATAGCGAGGAATACTTCCCTACTCTGAATTCCAAGCCCCAGCCGGCAAATAATGGCAGCGGTCCATGGGGAGCTAGACGGTGAGAATCAAGAGTCTTTACAACAATGTTCCGTTAACTTCGCTAGAAAAATATTCAATGTCACGTGGATAAGGAGGCAATTACGTCGCCCCGAGTAATATCGTACAACGGTCGGTGGTTTTAATTACAGGAAGCGAGAAGAAGGAGCTTTTGAAGAAGTTCGCAATCGAGGCGGCAGCAGATACACTGTGTCAGATTCGCAAGCTCAAACACCCAAACTCTCCCTTGGCAACAAATACGGTGCCCTGTCACAAGATCAGAGCTGAAAATGTCTGTCTCGTCGGAATCAAACAACACGCAATCAATATCACATCGTCGCCCCTCTCTGCTTCGTGGCCCAACCTCGCCGAGAAAATCTATTTTCTAGACTAGAACGCAGTGTATATTATAGGAATGTGTATGCACGTATACACGAGCTCCGACTTTATAAAATTCCGGAGATACTAATTCCGGTTCTCTCGTCGGTGATTCTAAAATGATCGCGGAACGAATCGTCGATCCTAGGTATTTTGCACACACGTGCGCTCATGGACCTTGTAACTAACTTCGAAATGAATATCGTGCATGTGCGCAAGCTTATTTTCATACCGTGTAGACAACCGTGGTTGGAAATCGACTTTTATATTTCATTTTTGTAATCACACAGCATAGAGTGTAGTGTGCTGCTTCCAGGAAAGCGTCAGAACGACGAAAGAATGGATTCTGACGCTTGGTATCCTCAAAAAGAAAACGGTGGACCGGAACGACGTTGTTACCGCGAGTAATGCGTGATTGTTACGTGGATTGTAGTCTAAAGGAAAAAAAAAAGTATCGTTTGTTAAGGTATTTTACGTGGTATTCGCACTTTCTTTTATACGGTGCTACTTTTTATTTAACGTGCATAATTACTGCCACGATCGATGCCTTCTCATTGAGTATTATCGATGTAAATAGGACTGATCACGTTGACGTCCGAACACGATAAGCTTCGAGATCGGCTCGACAGCGTCGAGATCGAAATTCACGCGATTAATCTCTGAACGGCTCTCGTACGAGAGAGCTATCCTTGACTAACAGCCTCGAAGAATCGCGGAATGCTTCTTGGGCCCTCTCTCTCTCTCTCTTTCTCTCCACTTTCGAGGGAGAGTGTCGCTTCGCTCAAAATGGCAACGTGCGTCAACGAATGAAAATTTCTAGATTAATTAAGGTATATATATAAATATATATATGTATATTATTAATCGAATTTTGCGGGGCTGGGCTTTAGAACGAAAACAATAAGAGTAACGACGACGATGAAATGACACGAACGCAACTTCGAATGAGAGTAACGAGGGGCAAAATAGTTTAATTAAAAGCGTGAAACACAAGCTACCGTATCGCGGTGTGGTTGTGCACAAAATAGGAGGGAGAAAGACACACATACGCATACACACGTGTTAAATAAAATGGAAATCTATGTACGTCTTTGTTGACAATTGTATAATTCTCTTTTTGTTGATACAAAGAGTTTTTTTTCCCCCGAGATGAAGAGTACGCGGTGAAATAAATATCGAATCCGTTTCTTGGGAAACGATTACTCGTTATTGGTGGATCCTCCTCGGTCGGGTGACGCGTGTTATTTACGAAACACGATGAGGAGAATGCCATACGGAAACGGTAGATAATAATAAGAATTCTTGTATAGCGTGTGATAAAATGTGATTATTTATAAATAAATTTCTTAGGATAACTCGTACGTACTGCCTCCGAGCATTTTTTTTTTAATTTGCCGTACCGTACCGTACAGCGTCGATTAACCGATTCCCGAAGCGAGGAAAAGTGCAACGCTCGATTACCCGTGTGCGCGAGCGACCTGGCCGATTGTCTCTCCACGACACGCGACTCCGTGTCAACTGCGGATAAACAACGCGTTGTATCGCGCCAGGAGAAGTTTAACTTAAGCACGCGGCGGAAACGCGCAACACCGGTGCCTCTTGGAGACAGTTTCGAATTGATTTTGATCGCCGCGGCAACGCGGACTGCTAGCCTGCCCTTTGTTACAGAATAATTGAGATACAATAATTTTATCGCTACTGTTACATGAGAGCGAGCGATAGAATGACAGGAAGTGAGAGTGCGCGAAAGTGTGGGATGCGAGCGTACGTGACGTATTTAATAAAACTCAATCACCGAGATACGTTCATGCCAATTTTTTTTTCGCTCCTTCATTTGCAAAATCCTATTTTACATGTCGGCCAATTTACTCGAAGATTTCGAAGAGTAGATTATTACATTGTTAATACAGGAACGATTGTGGTATCACAAATATATAAAACTAATCATAAATGTATATAATATTTTTAAGAGGGTGGCGGCGGTTCTCAACAAACCCCGCCTGTGGTACTCAGATTCCGTTGTTACATCGTGCCTCCCCTTCTTCCTATCGATTACGGAAGTCCGGTTCTCCTCCAAAAGAAGAATCGGTTTCCAATCGGTAGGCGTTCGAAAAATGGGATATATACGGAACGAGGAGCCAATGGAATTTGAACCCAGGACCCTTCCGCTACTAATCACTCGCGTTAGCACGCGTCATTCGTAAATGTATATAAAGTTTTATCTAATTGGTTCCCGAAAGAGATGGAATTGCTTCCTTAAAAATATAGCCTTCAAAACATTGAAGGCTACTAGGATATACAAAACAGCCTTGTAAATCACTCGTTGTTTTCTGCGTCATTATTTCCTCCGAATTCATGAGGATTAACGGTACCGTGGGAGAGAACACTCGCCATAACTGTGCATCGGATATTCAAAGAACATCATTAGGGCTCGACGCTTCCTCGTCGCTGCAAAGAGACAAAAGTCGCCGGCAATGATTTATTGCACTTCCTGTCTGTGATCGTAGGTCTGATCGCGAACATACTTCTCGCAATACTTCAACCCGTGACTTCCGTTGTTGGTGTAAGACGCGTACATGGCACTGTCCAGCAGGGAGGATTTGTATCTCGGCAGAAAGTATATCCAGGCTTTCGTCGACTCGGCGACCTAAAAAGGAAGCGGGTCCGTCAGAAGAAAAATACAGTTGCATTCGATAATGGAATTACCTCTTCGAAAGTTTTCCCAGGTTTGAGCAAAGCGTCCGGCGCTAACAACACTCTTTCTTCCGTTCGCTCGTAAAATTTAGGGTGTTCCTCCAGCTCGTCCAGTTTCTTCAGCATGTCGGAATCCACATCGTATATCTCTCCAAGTACGTACTGTTTAAGAAATTATATTGCAATTCATATGGCGTGACGAATAAAGATTTTTTAATTCAGAATTAAAATCGCAAACAGGAAGGTCTCAGTAAACATCAACTAATCCAGCAAATACAAAACATTGCAGCAACATTGCGATGTAATGCAATGTTGTAATAGTAACAATAACATTGCATCAACGTTGTAATTTCCTCAATAATGTAACTGTTATATACAATATATATTATTTAAATTTATATAATTTATTGTCACGTGAAAAATTATAATATTGATGTTACTGTTACTGTTGATGTTTATTTGGGAGAACTGAAGTGGACGGTATTAAAAGATTCAAAATTAGCTATTTTTTTATTTTCTATTTATTTAGCTATTGATTTATTTTCAGCTTATTTTATTTAATTAGCTATTGATTTATTTTCAGCTTACGTTGCCGGTGTCGGGTTTCTTCAGCAAGAACGGTATGTTATACTTCGTGGCGATCACCAAGGGATACGGAATCGTCGTCCTGCCGAGGCCCAGGAACTTGGCAAAGCCGTTCGCGGTGTCCTTGATGAGGTGATGATTTGGCTCGCCTCGTTTCAGCGTGCCGTACACGAACACGCGGTGGAGCGGATTCTTAAACAGGTTTTCGTACATTTTCGAAAATTCGCGCAGCAGCTGAGGGTTCACACGTGACTTCCGGCAGATGACATCGCGCGACCGGATGAGGCGGACGTCGCGCGTCGGGGGGGGATTAGCGATCTCCTTCACGCGGCGATTACGTCACGGAGTTCGTGCGACTCGACCCAGAGATCGCCGATAACAATCGCCAAGACTGAATTCTTATATTATTCTGGAACGGTACCGCCGTGGAATGTCGAGGTGAAGGGTGATTATGAAGGTCCTGTTTTTTTTCACGGAGTCTTTCGAACCCGCACTCGGAGATTGGCTCGAGATTCGCTCGAGTCGCGATCCGCGATAGTCAGCGAGAGAGAAAAAACGAGGAACTTGACAGCACATACATAATAATAATAATAATGATGCGTGAGGTTAGCGTGGATGATAGAATGTTGACGATAGATGTCGGTTCTGTCGATCGGCGCGATTATTCAGAATTATTTGATATTGATGGACTAAACTTTTCTTTTGGCGTTATTCGTAATTAAATATTTACATTTTTTATTATTCGGCTATATATAACCAAGCTGTACTCTATTGTATTCAAATCGAGCGGGATTTATGGGCTTGTTCCCTCCGCCATTTTTGTATTTTTCTAAAAATAAAAAAAAATAGAATTTATCTGTCATGTAAAATCCAATTTGATCCCTAAATAATGCAATATCTACCAAATATGAAGCATGGATGGAGATCATCTTATCCTCTTATTATATACACGCTTCGCCGATATGCTAATTAAAAAAGAAAGATTTGGAATTCATCCGTCATGGAGTTCAGACGCGAGAATGACTGTAATTCCCCGATCTTATTCCTCACATTTTATTTTTATTATCACTCTTTACACATATATCAATGTCGAATTGACGCGAAAGTAGCTGCGCTGGAAGAGATCGCAATTTTAGTAGCTTGACAGAGAAATGGTTGATTTTCAAAATTGTACATACGACGTGAATTTGCGAAATAGAGTTGTCAATAATAAAATTTACGACGCGTACTTTATTACTGAAGCGTCGATGCGACTCGCTCGTTACCTCGTCTTGTCTGAAATCCGAATTCTTCGCCGGCGTACGGGAATAAAAAGGGTCCAGGTCTAGAAAGGCGATGTTAACGAGCATGGTAACGGTGGCGACGTGCAGCAACATTTTCGCGAAGTGCAACGACCGAAAGTGACAATGCAGCCGGAGCTCATTCTCAGATATTCTCGGATGCAGAGGGTATCGCGCGCTGGACATTGCGAGATAAGATAAGATTTTCATCCAATAAGATCTCCGAATAATTGCGCCATCATCTATCGCGCCACCCCGATGCAGCGGTGAGCCTAATTGGAAAACGGCTAGTCGGAAATCTAAATGCGGAGACCCTAAAAAAAAGAAAAGAATTCCTAAAATTTCAGATTTTAATTATTTTAATTTACTTCGCTGGGACCAGCGAAGCCCCGGCCAGCACCAGTCGACTAAAGGCTGAAAATTGCGGGCAGCATTCTTTGTGCAGCCCCCAATACAACCCTTTCCTTTAATCTCCTTTTTATATATTAATCCCCGATAAAACTAGATATTAAAAATAGAAGAATGTTAAAGACACAAGAGATCTAAGAGAATAATTAATCATAAAAAAAAAATTGTAATCGTACGCTGATTTTACTCCGCAAGATTTCGCTTTCCACCGATACGATAGAATCCTCGAAGTCCTTAAAGTCTGCATTTTGCACCGTTAGGTCGTTTTGTCTGCGTCTAAGACGCAAAAGTTTTTGAAATGTCGTCCAGTCTTCATCTCTTTTGATATCGTTACCCTGATTAGAAAAGAAAACTCGTAAAGCATAAAATTCTCTTTGATATGTTGACAGGGTATACAACAAAGATTACCTCTATAAATACATGTAGCAATCCTCTACTGCAATTGTTTAAAAGCATATAGTTTTGGTACTGTAGACATGATATCAATTTCTTCAATGTTTCATTCGTCAAGCAATTAACTAGATATGAACATGTAATTTGCATAATTTATATTCAATAAAAATCAATTGATATATATGACGTGAAAACTTACAACTTAGACTCAAATGTTGCAAATTCAAATTTCCACTAGCCACCACAGAACCGTTTATCGCTACAGTTTCTTTTGTAAATGGATGACCGCTATCACAATCCGAAAACTCTTTCGATATCTAAAAATGTACATTTAATACTTATAGCTTTTAATAATATATTACAGAGAAATAATTAAAATATGATTAAAATACTTGAATGGAATCGTCCGAGATTGCCGGAGAATTAAGTTGGATTTTCACATTTGAATTATTTCGGCTTGCTGCATTTTGAGAATTTTGAAAATATCATAAAATAATTTTTAAAATAATTTAGAAAGTATTAAACGTACTTCTTTTAGAATTCTGAAGGAAATTTTGGTGCTGCCACGTCTCACTTTTCTTCGATCGCTCCGCGACCGGAGTTTCTCGGCCATTCAGCTAAAAACGAATCATTTGCTTATTAATGAACAAAGTAACATCACAGTGAGATAATCTATCAACCTTTCTCTCCAGTTCGATAAATCTGCGACGTCGAAGGCCAACGATTTCCTCGTGAGTCAAAGTGGACCTGTCGTATCATGCTATTAAAGTTAGCGGTCTAAATTTCATTGTCTAATTTAATCGCTACTAGTGTCAAAGATACATAGAAAGTTCCTGGATTATCAATGAAGCGCCGTCATCCTGTATCTTGTTTCCGGTTAACACCACGCTCTGTAGAGATCTATGAATAGCATCAGCGAACGTTACACTTTTATTGAAATCATTCTTGCGCACAGGGAAGACTTAACATCCCTCAATTTAGAATTTTAAGAATTTTCTACGTAACCGGTTGGTTCGGAGCATCGCAGCGATATATTCGGCGCCAGTGTCCGTGATGTCATTATCCGCCACGTTAAGAGCGATCAATTTTGGGTCGTTTGGCGGGTGCCGATATCTTAACTCGTTTGCGATCCTTTGTATACCGTTATCGGATAATTTACACATCCTCAGCGACAGATAGCGTAAACTGGAACACACGATTTTTATTTCGTCGAGAAATGGGATTATATTAAATTCGCAATGTACTTTCTGGCCGATGCACAAAGCAGATAATAATTTTCCTGCACATTTGGGTTGTCATCGAGATTCAGATCCTCCAGACACTCGAATTCCGCCAGCATTTGTGCTATCTGCAGGATACCGTAGGCATTTATCTGACAACTGGGTAATCTGAGAGAACGTTAATTATCAGTTGTCGCAACGTGCTCCGAATCACGTGGCACATTTTCAAATTTCGCCTCACTTGAGCACCGTGACGGTGTTATATTTCTGCAGCGTAGTGTTCAATGCATCGAGGATGCAAATCGACACTTCCTGTTGTGCAACACGAAAAATGTTACGTGTACATAAATGTCATCTAAGTTTGACAAGTAAACAATAGGATATTTTTATAGCTTATCTTTACATTCCAGTTTCTGTACGTTCTCCATTTTTTTAGGATTTTCAAAGGATATATAAAAGATAGGGATATCCTCTTCTGATTTGACTCTAGATAAACCATGAATTTTAAAATACGAATACATTTAAGAGCGAAACATTTCCGAAAGAATTTCGGAATACTTACTTTTCTGGCTTGATCTTCGCATATTGCTCCAGGTCATCTCTCACCTGCAAAAGCGTAATGTTTATGTAATAAAAATTAATTATACACGTATGATATGGTAGTATCTATAAAGATTTACTACAAAACTGGGCAACGGTTTTACGTTATATTCCTCGCAATGCGTCAAAAACTCTGTAATAAAATTTTCTTGACAAGTCCCTTCCGAGTAATCTATTGCAATAAATAATATTAATGAAGATTTTAATGTACCATTTATCTTAACAATTTTTTATTCTTCCCCCAACTCTTTGTAATAAAAGTATTAACTATTTATCCAAGATGCTTGATTTCTTATCGATGCAGGATGTTTGTTCCTTCTGCTCGTCATGTTTAACCTTCTAATATTATTTAGTTCTGCCGTGATTTCTGCTGCAATAAAAAAAAACAAATGACAAAGAGCCATGTATATCTCAAAAAATGTTATATCTAGAGATTATTACACTGAAAAAAAGTTTTGGTTAAAAACGGGCGAATGAAAATCTTATAGGATTGATGAAATATTCTAGTTATTATAACAGAAATTCTGATTATTATAATAGAACTCAATACTTTATAATTTATAATAACCAGAATTCCTATTATAATAACCAAAATTTACCGTGTTCAAAGATTATAGAAGATTTTTCTGATTCGTCCGTTTTTAACTAGAATTTTTTTCAATGTATAACGGATGTGGGATTTCAAATCGCAAAAAATTGAAAATATCAATTTTACCGCGTACAAAGATTTATATATTATATATATATACATGTATTGAATAGTTGTGTGAGTAGAAATTTTTTAAGAATAAAAGTTGCTTGATTTTCAATATTTCGCCTTGTAATCGAGAGACAAGTCCCTTTTATACGCATCGTACGTTCGCAGGACATCGGCGCCGTAGGCGCCCCTCATTGCGAACGACATGTAATCTGATGCTCGGGAAATATAGGGGTGACCAACCCCTCAATAAAGTCACGCGTAACTTGAAAGGGGGGGAAAAGAGATAGGGAAGCGGGGGAAAGCCTTCGGGAAAAGTATCGAACGGACCGCGGTGCGTGGATGCATGATAGAAGGCAGCGAGAGGATCGAGTCGCGCGATAAAGACCGGCCGTCGGGCTTTCGAGGGATTAAGGTCTGTAATTACAGGCGTTGCGGGGACGATCACCAAAATGATTTGTGCCGGGGGCCCTAACGGCGCCACGAACGACGGTCGTGAGACCCCGGGCTCGATCGATGACACATCTCGACGGCTGCGAAAGCGGCAAAAGACTCTCTTGACCAATAAGACAAAATTAGAATCATAAATTTTTATGGGAAAATAGAGAGAGAATATAATTTTACATCTCACATGCAAGTTTCACGATTGTCGAGGGATATACCTACATTGAAACAAAATTCTAGGTAAACTTATAAGATGCATTTAGTAATGCAATTTTTTTAAGTATTTAGTTATTATTACCAAATATAATAACAATAACAAAACATTTGATAATATAATTATGATCACTTCATTTTTTATAATATTATTTTGTCATAATCACCTATATGTTTAGTTGAAACTATTTCACCAAGGTTCTTGGTAACTTTTATCAAGACTGGATTATTATATCCAATTATAATCAATCTTTTTTTTTCAGTGTAATTGTAATAATATTGTAACATTCCAATTATTCTATATACAGCACAGAATATTGCAGCAATAATGTGACAATGTTACAATATTGCTGCGATATTATTACAATATTCTGTGTTGACTGTGTTCTGGTATACGATCGAATAATACGATCGAAAAATCTTCAAACTTATCAAGGCAAGTCAAACGACGAAGCATTTGATGATTTCTAAATTACTTTTCAACACAATTGCACGTTGAACGTCAATAATGAGCATTGATCCGAATAATTATCCAAGTCGTCGTCGAGTTGCAATTGCATATTGTCGCATAACTAAAACAGTGAGTTATAACGTTTTTAAAATGAGCACGTAGAGATATACCTATTATATGTTAATTCTACTGCATTCTCGATTTCGACGCGTCCTTCAAAAATTTCACTTATCGCGACGAGCGCGTGTCCGTCCTCTCGTTCATGATCTATCAACGGAACGAGATTGATCATGTCAGATTCTGGCCCCCGCTTATGTACGCCGGCTGACAAGTTCGCGTCTCTCGTTATAGCGCCGCTCCGGCGAGCGCCGCGAGTTCTTCAGTCGTGCCCCGCGCGTCCAGCGAGCCGCACGCGAGGTGGATTATGTGCGCGTGACTCCGATCCACGCGATTAAACGCGATCGCCGCAGAATCGCGCGTGTCTCGTCGAAACAGTGACCCCCGCGGGATTCGACACGTTAAACATCAGGAAACGGTCGATCCGTCGATGAGACGCCGATCTTGCCCGGAAGCCGTGCTGGGTCAAACGCGGAAGAGGAGCGGCGGAAAGTAAGCTGCGTTCAATCGCTGTCGCTTGAATTATTCTATAATAGTAGTTTTTTAATTCTGGAATATTACTGTTGAGAGATATTAAAAGAGGAGTATTGTAATTCCTAATTTTCAAGCAATGTTCTCCACGAAATTCCCAACGAGAGATAATAATTAACTACGTTTACACGTCACCTTAATCAGATTTAATAACTTCTATAGTTCTTAAGCCCGATTGCACCAACGTTGGCTTTAAGCAAGACCTAAACGTGTGTCTATCTTTATCTTTCTTTCTAAATAAATAAAGACACACGTCTCGTTTAAAGCCGAAATAACGTTGGTGCAGCCGGGCCCTAGGCCCGCTAAACCCAGCTATTCCATTCTTCCGAGGAGTAGCTATGATAGATCGGCCTAAGAACTGCGAATGTTATTAAACTCGATTAAGGATGACGTGTAGACGTAGTCGTTAAATCATCTTGTACGTGGTCTCTAAATTATTCGACGAGATCGGAGCGAATGAACAAAAATTTACGGCTGCGCTCATCCGTTGCGGAAGGGATTAAGGGATTACTGTTGCGAGGAATGAGCAGTCTCGTCGTGCAGAATCCGTCGTCCGCTCGCTCGCTCGCTCGCTCGCTCGTGTTCCGCGGAGCCCTTCGATCGAGCATCGATTTACGGGTGTTTACATCACGATGTCAGGGCGCGCCGTAATCACCCGGTATTATGAATTATGCATCCCGGGGTGGGTTTCGAATTTCCTCCCGGTCCGTTGTCCGCGCACGGTCGTTAATATTAATTTCGGGCGGCGCTAAATTGGTACAAATTGCGACGCGCTCGTCAATTAAACCGTCTTGTCGTCGGGAATTACGTTTCACGGACCAACCCCGGCGAAGCCGCTCTCTTCTTCTAGCCTCGCCGTTATCCTCCAGAATGCGCCTGTCGCGTCGCGTCTGCGTTTGTTTCGGAGCAACGTTCGACGATGAAGTAAATAAGACGTATCGGTGAAATTTAATTCGTCTCCCGGATCACGACGGGCTTCGATTTCCTTGTCGCTCAGTGAAACGGGATAGCCTGTGGGCTATTGGACGTTTCGCTGGCACTCACGTGGGAATCTCTCGCGTCGGTGCTGTATTGCTGATGGAAAAACGTGCGCAATCATTCGACATAATCGTGACTTCAGAATTGTCATAATAGTTGTGTGATGAAACGTTTCATTTTATTTAAAATGACACGAGGGAGAGAGAGAATGAGAGCTTAGAAATTTCCGCGATTCTAGCCACCGAGTAGTTCTTGCACCGAATGCGGTGAAGTGCAAAAAGGCCGGGAGATCTTCCGAGATCAAATCGTATTTCCAGATGTTGCCCGTGCAGCTCGGTGCAGCCGGCCGATCGCTTGTTACCAGCCGCTTGTAAATTCATCTTATTCCTTTCTTTTTTTTTTCAATGAGGAAAGGAACTGCTTGTTCTTTTTTTTTTCTTCGTGAAAGGAATACGGGCGACTCGCGTCTGCTGAGCGACTCGTTGAACAAAAGGGTGTCTCCCCCCTTGCTATAGGGGACCTGGCTCTTTTCTTTTCGGCTGTCAAGTGGGTCAGAGCATTGGGTGCACGGGACACGGAATGGCGAACGAATCGAAACAGTTTGAGGAAGTCAATCGGAAAGATACGAGCGTACTTGATAGAATAGAAGAGAAACAGCAAGTTGAGAATGACACAATGGCTGTGTTCCAAAATTCATTGCCAGTGTCGAAAATCTACAGTGCACTGAGAGAAAAATATAATTACTTTTGGCCTCAACCACAAATTTATAATATTTCTAACGATAATTATGGTTAACATAATTATGCATGTAGTTAAGTTAATCATATTTATTGTTAGAAATATTATAAATTTGTGGTTGAGGCCAAAAGTAACTATATTTTTCTCTCAGTGTGCATGTAACGTATACTATAGATTTTCAGCATTGGTAGTGAATTTTGGAACACAGCCAATGTAGTGAAAGTCTTAAAAAAATTGCATTCTACTCAATCTTATCGAAAGATACTCTGAAAAAAAATTCTAGTTAAAAACGGACGAAACAGAAAAATCTTGTAAGATTGATTAAATATTCTGGTTATTATAAGTTATAAAGTATTGAATTCTATTATAATAATTAGAATATTTAATCAATCCTACAAGATTTTCTGATTCGTTCGTTTTTAACCAGAATTTTTTTTCAGTGTATGACTGTTAAAAGCATCAATTGATTCAGATTTCATAATAAACGGAATCTCTTACACGGCGTGAAATTCTGTTAAGTAAAGAATGCATTTTCAGTTTTATATATGTATATGTATGTACGTCGCGACAGTGATCGCTCGAATCAAAGTCGTGAAGAAGATTCTCACGGGTGTCACGCCCACTTTATCGGGAAATCCGCTCTCCACCTTTTGGAGAACCCTTCCTCAAGGAGTAGCGTCACGCGTGGACGCGCATTATTTAAGTTGACGTCCGCGTACGGTAATTAAAATGCGCCGCGTGTTTCGCTTCACGCAAATGCGCGAGCTGGCCGAACACGTGGCAGCCTGCGAGCGAGGAGTTAGAAGAATGAGCTGTGGGGAAGAGTAATGACCGCCAATCGGCTACGATTTTACGAGCGTGGACAGTTAATATATACGTTCCCGATAGGAAGAAAGTGAAGAGGAAAAAGTAAGGCTTCAAGAATGCACGTCTCGTCCGGACGAGAGGCGATGGGTGAACTGAGGCGAGAACGATGTGGCTCGACTTTAAGATAACGATTTTACGATTGACGATTTTTTTTTTCTCCCGTTGGGGTTTCTCATTTCTGAATTTCTCAGAATTCTTATTTTTAATTTATGAAAGAGGCTTATAGTTTCGTGCGATCGTACCCTTTTAGCATATTAAGCGTATATTGTCCGTCGTGATTTTTTCGCTTTTTCGCAATCAAGTCGAACGGAAGTGGTAGTAACCCACAGAGGGACAAGCAGTCGGAACGTTTTACATTCCGTGGGTGTTTTCCCTCGTCTCTCTCTCACAGTCTCTCCTCCTCTCTCTCCTCTCTCTCTCTCTCTGTTTCCTCCTCCGCTCACTCTCGTCGGCCGCTCTTCTGTCTATTGCTCCTATCTTGTCCTTTCTTCCTAGCCTTCTCTCCGTGCTGGTTCGAGTCCAGCATAGCCAGTCGCTGTGTCATCGAGGCTCGATACATCATAAATATAAATTGGCTGGGCGTTCGTGCGTGTGCGCGCATAAATGAAGCCGCCTGCATGCGTGCGTGCGTGCGTGCTCCCGGCAACATTAGAGAATGTTAATGTTAACTGGCAGCGATGCTCGCCGAAAATGGTAAACAAATTCACGAGGAGTCGAAGAATTCAGATAAATCTTAATTTTAAAAATTATAATCTTTTAATGAGAACCGAATATGATATTATTTTATATTATTTTAGTTTATACGATCAGAATCACGATGATATAAATTCGTTCTCCAGCTCGTGCAGCCATCGCTGGTAAACGCAATCTGTCTTTTGTTGAATTCTTCGAATTTTCCTCAATCCTTTGTGGATTTGTCTTACTTGCAGAAACGGCAAAGTTGATTCTAATGTCCATTTCTACCAACGTCCCAGATAGAACAAGAAGTCACAAAGATGTCAAAATGACATCAAAATGACTACAAAGTGTCATTATGTCATTTTATCGCTATTTTAGCGTTATTTTGATGCCAATATGTTGTCATTATAATTTTTGTTCTACCTGGAGTAGATAAACTTTAGTCTCGGTTTAACTTTTCATATTTTTCTAATTCTCAGGACTGAAAAAAAGATAGAAAGTAAGTTAAACCGAGATTAAAGTTGACGTGCATTGGTAGAAATAGACATAAGCTCGTCGCGAAACAACGAGATTGCGTGAGTCTCGCAGGAGCGCGGAAATAATCTCGATTTCGAGCAACCGCGGTGATTAACAGCGTTCGTAGAATCGCCGTGGGTCCGTCCGCTTCGGTCGCAACGTGCTCCTTACGTTCAGCCTCTCTTTTCTCCTTTTCTCTCTCTCTCTCTTCCTCCGGAGGGCTCGAACCCGTCTCATCTATTTCGCTTTAAACGCGACGAGAGCGCAGGAAAGCGCGGCTAAAATGGTCAGACCTAATCGTGCTGGCCTTGCGATCGCCTTCGGCGATTAGTGCCGCGCGCGTAGGAATATGCTCGCAGACGCGGGCGGCGAGCGTGCAACTTCCTGAGGCGCGAGATAAGCTCGTTAACGACGCGCGTATGCGTGCACAAGCGAGATGCGCGGGCAAGTGCCGCCGATAAACTTGACGGATCGTTTTCAGCGCGTGTCCAATCTAAACACCGTACACCGTATTCTATATACGCGACTGTAAATTCGAGTAACGTAACGTGTCCGCGAGGTATCTCGGGCTTATCGAGAAATACATCCTGCCGGCTACTTTGGAGCCGCGTCTAATCATTTTGCACTTTGCAGGATAGCGGCGCGTTATGCTACAGATGATAGCGATAATAATTTTTTTTTTTTTTTCGTGTCCGCCATATCGCGCAAATTATTCACCGATTGAGAAATAGCGAGAAACTAAAGTCGGAATCGTCGCGATTAAATGAGGGTTCTCCGAGAGATGGATCGCTCGCATGCCGGACCTAAAACCGACGGTTATCTTAATCGCCGAGCCTCCGATGCCGGTCGGCGGGATCACCGTTAGGCCTTGAGATCGTTGTCGTCGTTTCTTAATTATCCCGTCGTTAGAATCGCAGCCAGGTATGCATCGCCGAGCACACTTATCACGCGTGAATTCTCACCGAGCTCATGCTCGGAAGCAATTTCTCGCACGCATCGTGCACTTCCGGCTGATCGCTAATCCCCCGGTAGTAGCGAACGACAAAAACATTTTGATTTGTCGCGGACTTACGAGCACGTCGTGCTTTTCTTATTAATTTTAAGACGAGTATCATGGGCATTCTAACAAGTTTTATAGTTCATACACTGAAAAAAATTCTGGTTAAAAACTTACGAATCAGAAAATCTTGTAGGATTGATCAAATATTCTGGATATTATATAATAGAAATTCTGGTTATTATAAATAGAATTCAGTATTTTATAATAAAGTATTGAGTTCTATTTATAATAAATAGAATTTCTATTATAATTTTTAACCAGAATTCTTTTTCAGTGTATGTGTGTGTTGTATATCTACATTATAATTTTATAAAATTCCACGATAGTTTTTATTATCTAAAAAGAAAATGTATATTTTTTAAATTCTCGGCTAAACGTTTTAGGAATATATTTAAGTATCCGACAATAATCAACTGACGTGTTTGCGTTCCACTTGTCCTGGTTACATGATACATATCGAATGACTCACGCGCGATTAAGAGGCTAATTACGTCTCGCATAGATTTTCTTAGTGGAGGGAGGTCGGTCGCACGCTGGGCACGGGTTGATCGTTTGGAAAACGATTGCCCTCGAAACCGCGATAAATCATTGGATAAAATCGATGGTAAGCGAGACGTTGGTGTGGTGAAGCTACGGAAGAGAAAAGAGAAAAAGGTGAGCCTCCTCCTCCTCCTCCTCCTCCTCTCTCTCTCTCTCTCTCTCCTTCTCCTTCTGTGTTTCTCTTTCTCTCCTCGTAGACTGGATTTGGTGGAGGGCGAAGGGAACGAATGAAGACAAGAGATGCAGGGGAGCACCTGTCCAACAGCTGCCTCGCATATGGCGCACTCGCGAGATTATGTAAGGAGAGTAGGTGCCTTGTTTTCAAACGCCGTGGGCAGAGGAACTCTCCAAACAATTAAGATGATCCGTGTCGCGTTAATCGACGGGTTAAATCCTTTTGAAGGCCTTCCTTCTCTAGACAATCGAATCTTCCTCTTGCGAGAACTCGCTGCTCGCCAAGTAGAACAGGAAGTCATAATAACGTCAAAGCGACGAGAATACGATTACAAAATTCACCATTCAATCATAATTTAATCATTTTTTTGTCATTTTGACATCATTTGAGGTCACTTTGACATTATCATGATTTTTTTGTTCTACCCGGGTCTTTTCTTTTCCGTAACTTCCTTAACATCTCTATACGATCGAGCGATAAATTAAGATTCTGTCCTCGACTTTTCACGTCTCTTTACCCGTTCGCGAAAGATTATATACATATTTCGGATCCTACTGTAGGACCGTCTGTGGGTGGCATCTGAATCTCTCATTCGGCTCACGCATCTTCGCGGAATGCAATATCCTCCCTCTTCTTTTCCAGCCGTTGCACAGACGCTCCGACCATTAGTCATCCGCCAATGGGTCCTCTGTCCGGTAACTCACGGCCGAAAAGCCGTAAGTCAACGGAGTATGCTAATAATCTGCTTGTAAGCCCAGATCTCCGGCGTCCGCGACGGTCGATCTCGCCGTGATGATAAACCAGTCCTTTCTTCGCGAATTACGTGAGAGCCGTTTTAAACTCGCCCGCGGCGATCGCGCACAGAAATTCGCGTATGGATAAACGACGGTAATGAAAGTGACATCGAGAGCCGGGGAGAATTCTGCGCGAATACCGCGCCGCGGGCGTCGAGATCTCGGTGCGAGGATTAATTCACGACTCGGTGGCTTGCGCGCGCGCGCGCGCTCGGCTTCAGCGAAAGGGGCCCGCGAGGGGTCCGTATCGCATTATGAGAAGGCGTGGCAGTGCTACACGTAACAATGAAGCCGGTATAATTAAAATAAAAAGGAAAAGGAAAAATACCGCAGCTGCCTGTCGGGCAGACAGCAGCCGGCCCACGCGTCCAACGCCGCGCGCTCGTCTCTCTCTCTCTCTCTCTCTCTCTCTCTCTCTCCTTCCATCTGCCTCTTCCGAATCCCATAGATTGTCAATTAAAGCACGGCTCATTAATTCCCAATCACGTGCGAAGGCGGACCACCGTGAGACACGCCGAAGCAAAGAATTAAACGCGACGGAAAATCGTTCAAATGCCGGAGCGAACCCGCTCGGCGATGACAGGCAATTAATTATCGCTAATAGGCGAATAATATCGAGGATGATAGCTTGTCGATATTTTTCTCATAATTTCTCACGAAAATAGTGATTCGATTCGCTCCAAATAATTGAGCTTGCGATTTTCGTGGTCGTCAAAATACAAAAGGGATCGATTAATCAGGCTTAGAGAAACATTTTCTTAAGATACTCTCGCGATACATCAACGTCATCTCTCAGGGAGAGAGATTCATTTATGTTCCGAGGTTTGAGACAGCGCAAATATAAATAGCGATTAGGGGGTGATCCTAAGTAAACATACTCCGTGAAGTGGTTGCGGGCCGCAGGCAAAGAGTGACGGAAATAAAAGCGACAACAGTACCGAGTGCCGACAAATTTCTTCAGTCTTGTAGCATGATACTATTATATGTACCTTTCGCTATAATTGGTTTGTTTTAATTAATTTTGAAAAATATATTTTAATATTTTGCTACATCGGAAACGGATCTTTAAACTCGCGAATCCGTACAGGATTGCACGAAAAATTGAAGTTTTTGAGATGTTTTTTTTTTCATATTTAATATACAGGTCGCGTTTTGCCTTGTCGACTCGTCGCCGGTGGAGATCAAAGTGGACCTTTCGATTGGCGGTGAGAGGGCCAGAGCGATTAAAGTTTGCGGGTTTGAAGAGCACAGGGGAATCTCGAGAGGCGAGAGAGTGGTCTCGAGCAGGACGTGTGGCGTAAAAGGCGAAAAGGCGCCGCCCACGAACACGTCGAGAAGAGAGGCCGGAGCTATTCGTCGAGGCTATCGCTTTAAATTAACCCTTTTATAGATCATTTTTTTTTACAAAAAAAAAAAGGAAGAAATTTCCATTACCGCGCAGATAAATTAGAAACGCTTCGTCAAACGCTGTGATAAAAGTTATTCAGGAATTATTCAGTTCCTTTCGTTTAAATTGTCGCAAGCTGGAAAATTTTTTAAGTCAACCTTGAAATTTAATTAATCCCTATATAAAGTTTCACTTTAAAATTAGAAACGCTCCGTCAAGTGGTATGATAAAAATTATTCAGGAATTTTCGCGTTCCTCGTTTAAATTGTCGCAAGTTGGAAAATTTTTTAAGTCAACCTTGAAATTGAATTAACTTTATATAAAGTTTCACTTTAATCTATGTTATTCCATTTGACGAGAAAATTACTGGTGATGCTTTTGAGAGACCGCTATCTCCCGGGATGACCGCGGAGACCCTGCTCCCAGAGTCGATCACGAACGAAACGTCTTACGGCGCCCGTTTGTCGGTGATTCCACGGTGCCGTGAGCTAGATCCGTGGATCGAGTGATTTCTGTGCCCGGCGAGGAGCCCCCTGTGCCCTTTCACGATTTCCGTGAAATCAGAATAAAAAGACGGAACTGTTGGCCGCCGCGCCGTAACCCGAGATCTGTGTATCCTACGTGTTTCGGTCCGTATTGCAGCCGCGCTTTTAATGCTCGCGCCCGACGGAGAACCTCGAATAACTACGGCGCGTCGAATAACTACGGCGTTTTCCTCGAAATACTAATGTGAAAGGCATTTATGCGATCCCGCGCGGTCGCTCATTAAAATCAAATTTCGGCAGTCGGAATCGGGTTAACTCAGGTAGAACAAAAATTATAATGACATCATATTGACGTCAAAATAACGCTAATGCAATGATAAAATGACATTTTGGAGTCATTTTGATATAATTTTGACATCTTTGTGATTTCTTGTTCTATCTGAGAATTGTCAACATCTCAAATTTTATTTAGGCAGGAATTAAAAAAAAATTCTTACGAATCCTCGCCCCCCATTAATTAATCCGATAATTATTTACAAATAACGCAGATATGGAATTTATGGTCGATATGTTATTTTTCAGACACAGATCGAGTGTTTTAAGAATGGCATAGAAAGTCAATCGATCGGCAGCATGTGCTATGTGATAGTCACTGGACGCAGCCTGCTATGGACGCTCTTGTCTTTGGCAGCGTTGATGGCAGTATTATCAGGCCTTATCACTCCCAGATGGCTTGTGGGACCACCGACAATTAAGGACACAAGTGAGTATCTCCTCAACTCGGACGAGACATATCGGGCAATCCTCCCGATTTGCATAACGATCAAGCGGTCATCAAGTAAAATATCTCCTCAGTATAGTATAAGTAGATGCGCCCCAGTTGAGACAGGGTATATCAGTGACATTTCCAGGTAGAACAGCAAGTCATGATAACGTCAAAGTGACCCCAAATGGTATCAAAATGATAAAAAAAATGATTAAATTATGAGTGAAAAGAGAATTTTGTAATCATATTTTCGTTGTTTTAACGTCGCTTTGACATTATCGCGACTTCCTGTTCACACACAACGTGGGTTACATCTGTATTATAATTTCGCACTCAACAATGTAAATATAATATAACACATGTTGTTTTAACGAAATTATAACGTAGACGTAATGTCACTGGTGTGTCGACTGGGACGTTACCCAAATAGAACAAGAAGTTACATATGTCAAAATGACATAAAAATGTCATTTATTATTATGTCATTTTATCGCTGCTTTAGCGTTATTTTGATGTCAATACGATGTCATTATAATTTTTTAATGAGTATCATACGATTCAGTTTCCATTGTTTGCCGTCGAGACAAATCGCAACGAGTTTGACATCAACGTCCGTTGTTTTAAAATTTCAGAGAACGGCACGGAACTGTACACGCCGACCGTCGGGATCTTCAATCGCTGCACGAGATTATTCGGCAAGACGCACTGCGCGAACTTCAACGTCGACGGTTTCGCGACGGACTCGATGGTCTTCCCGGGATGCTGGAAGGCGTCCCTGTTCTTCCTGTCGGCGGGCCTGGCGGTGATGTCGGTGACCGTGATAGCCGCCCTGCTCGGATGCTGCGTGCAGAGCATCGGCCGCAAGAGCATCTTCAATCTGGCGGGAGTGGCGCAGGCGGTTGCCGGTATGTTGCTCTTCGACGGAGGCGAGGATTGAGATGATGAGATGACGAAACGGTGGGACCCCGACTAAGCTCCTTAGCTCGCGGATGAAGTAATCCTTGAAGTGATGGGCGATATTTTTATACGTTCCAAAAAGAGATTTGTATTTCTTCCTCTCTCACGAGTATACGAGGAGACTCGAGTCTCTCCGCGCTTCTACCTCAGAAACTGCAACGTTTGCTCCAATACGTATGAAACCCGCAGGTCTTTTGTCAATGACATTAGTAAGAATGACGCAGACCTTAGAAAGCAATGATCGCTTTGTTGCAGCTGAGTATTCCGCGCGCGTAACATGCTTTCAGCCTGACAATGGTATCTCGAGTGCGCGAATGACGCAACCCTCCATTGTGGCGAAAGGTGGTGCCCGGAATAATCAACGAGCATGCACTTAAAAAGGCGGTTCCATTGTCACGGTTCTGACAAATCAAAGTAATCGGGGAATCGCGTCCGCACAAAGGCGTGCTTTGTACGTCTCGCTACAGTTTCGCGCGTTTCTTTTCACAGGAATACTGTATCTCTTCGGGATGATCCTCTATCCCGCCGGGTGGGGTGCCGAGAGGGTGCAGAGAATCTGCGGTCCCGAGGCCGACGCCTTCTATCTCGCTAACTGCAGTCTTGGTAAACTAAATGTTTAACACTGATAGAAAATTAGTTGTTTAAAATCGTGCTTTTAAATTCTTCTTCTCAAGAGATAGTTTTGTTTTTATTCTTAAATAAATATGATAAGCATTTCAGTTCCAAGAACGGTTCGATTGGTAGCCTTCCTGTTTGTTACACAAAGTAATAAAATTAAATGAGATTCTCGATCGAATGAAATTAGGGAGAGGTCTGCAGGATGTAAAAGCAGATCGTTTCTTCCAGGTTGGGCGTTTTATAGCGCGGCTATCGGCGTGGCTCTCACCTTCGTCTGCGCCGTATTTAGCGGACAGGCGGAGAAGTCGACGGCCAGCGACAAGGTCCAGGACAAAATGAACGAAGGAAAGACCCTAATATGCTTAGCCTGAGCATGCAAATAAAATCAGCGAGGGGTCCGGCCTCGCCGTAACTGGGTGCCACGGTGCGAAGCGTCGAAATGGGATACCAGAGGAAGACCGGTGCGACCAGAAATATTCACCTCGTTGTGTTCACCGCGCGGCAGAAACGGAAATGAAAGTTTTGCTCGCGAAATTGTCTGCACGGTCCGAATAATTAATTGCGGACTCGGGAGGGAAATGGACGTTGTGCCGAGTGTCATACACGCGACGCATTGTACGCACGAAGATAAAATATCGGATGTACTTACCGTCTTCCCACACTTACCGCTGCAATTTATACTGACGCCTACGGTGTTCGCGAACAATTCCTGTTTTATATCTTACACATGTGTTTTTATATGTCAAAGAGAAATATAAAGTAAAGCGTGGACGTTTCGTTTTTTGATTACTGGATGCGAATAAGGTGAATGTATTGTCGCAACAGAGAGAGAATATATCCAATGAGTTCTCTTCAATTTGTGTCAGCCCGATTAATTTTTCCGCTTTCAAGCACGCTTGACTGATAAATAATGGAATTTATTCGTTTTATTATCATTTATCAACAGATTTCGTGAAGTTCGGTTGAACGTATAACTTAAACAGATACATATACACAAAATTATCGGCTGTCAGTCGATTATTTACACACGTATAAATAATGAAGGCACCAAGGGAATCAACAATCAATAAATTATCCGGGTAAATTTGTATGAAAATTTCGAATGAGACGAGAGTGTAATTGGCAATTACAATAATGTAACATTATAACGGAGTCGCGATTACAGTTTCGTGTGTGACGACGCGCGTGTGATTATTTTACTTAGAGAGTATGAATGTTATTTGGTTGATGACTTTGCCGTTAGAACCGCTGATCATTGATCGCCGAGAAATAACACTATCGTACAACTACGCGGAAAAAAAAGAAGAGTATGACGTGTGACGAGAGATATTCTTGTCGCAGGAATGTTAAATTCGGCGGATACGTACGTCGATCACAGTTGGATTCTCGCCGCGGAGACTCGTCGCGATAATGAGGATATTACCAACGCATCTGCTACGCATTCGCATCCGATATACCTCCCTCTCCTTCTCGCGCGACAAGCGTTTCGAATTATGTGCAATATTCGACGATTCATCAAACATAATCCATCTTACAAGTAGTCAAAAAAATGTGTCAGCTATCGGGTGCTCCTGGCGCATTGAGCCTCGCGCGCGAAGCCTGGAAACATCACATGTTTTTGTGGATCAATTTGTCTTTAATCATAATCGTCCATGTTTCGCGCGGAAGACGCGAAGGGTGTAACTGCACATGATCATAATTAGAACAGTAATAATAAAATATTTATCGCCGTGAGACGCGCAATATATACGATAATAAGAATAATAGAAATCCTTTTACTGCTACCTGCTGTTGACGATACCTCTCAACGGGGGGAAACTTTATCGACATCTGATAGAAAAAAGCTATTAGGCGAACACTCGGCGTGGAGTCGGCCTTGTGCAAATGTGAATATTCATTAATTCTATTTACATGTATAAGCTACGTAATAAACTGCCCGTCTAGGTTAAGGAGATTGTGAATCATCGAAACGAAAGCTATCCCAAATAAATTAGTAATAATGCAGTTGCATCGTTATATATATATATATATTAAATTGTTATATGTTACAAATTCTTATCAATTTCTTTATCCTTAACCTAGACGTATCTCTTTTAAAATGCGACTGATTAGCGAGAATTTTTACGGGGCCAAGAATTCCTTCTTCAGTCGCTAATTCCTGACTTCTGCCCCACGCAACTTATTATATATTTATATAAATATAAGTTAATAATGTCCATCCGAAGATACGTAACGTAGAAAAACAATTTGATAAAGTGCTACAGTAAATATTTCACTTTTCGATTTATAAAATATTTCTATGGACAAGAGGCGACACATCGTCAGCGTATCGCGTTATTGCGCTAGAATGCTCGGGATGAAGCGTGACATGTCGAAGCTCGATGAAAAAAAAGTGAGAAACCTCTGCAGAACATAAACACCTGCTCTTCGTTAACTTGTGTGTATATCCTTTCTCTTATTTGTAGTAGTATTAAATTTTCAGCAACTTCAACACATATTACATGATCTATCTGCTTAATACTTTCCTGTTCCTCGCTGCGCATAACTCGCGCGCAGTGAAAGATAATATCTTGAATTAATAATTATAACAAGCAAATTTGATTTTTTGCCGAAGCTGATTGCGTTGCCGTCTTGAGTTCTTTCTTTCCCTTTTCTTTCGCGTTCGAACTGACGGTCTTTGCACGCTAATATTCCTTAGGAGCCGCAATGTCGAGCAATAATATTGCTCGATCAAACTTGGTTCAACTGATGGTTCATCGTTACGTTTCGGGAGCGAAGATCTCGACGGAATTGTCGGGGTTCTGCGCGTTGGAGCGCATCGCTCGTCTCCGTTCCTCAATCATTTGTCGTCGCGCCTGCTCCCTCGCTTCTCGCGCCTTTTTGTTCGCCTCGCTGTTCGCGGTCGGTTTCGCTTTGTGAACTGGTATGACGCGGCGTTTACCGTTCTGTTGCGAGGCCGACGCGGCTTTCTTGTCTGGCACGACCTACCGAACAAAATATTAAAGATATAATCGCATAAAAATCAAAATGTTCTAAAAAGTAATTTAATTTTTAATTAAAAGAAGAAATATGAATCGGAAAGAGGATTATTCAATATCAATAACAATACTTAGTCATACCTCTTGCCATTGTGACTTCTTCAGTTTTTCTATCTGCTCAAAAAGTTCGTTTACTTGAACAACCTGCAGCATTACCATGTCCCAGAAGCCAGCCAAATCCTCGTTTGTCGTTGGAAATTCTTCACCCGGCACTTGATTCTAAAATATCAAGACACGAGCTGCTAGTTGTAATCGATTTAGTGCTCTTCAAATAAAAAAAACAATTAAAAATTTTCTTACGATATTCTTTTGACATAATCCTTCAAATTGTTGCATCTTCTGCGAAGCTAACAGTCTAGCTTTTCCCGCGGCAGATCGCAGCTTACCAGCCGCCTCTTCTGGCAGTGCAACAGTGTCGCCGCTGGCTAACTCGGCCTCTGCAGATGTGGCCAACGACAGCAGTCTATCTGTCTCTTGTTTCAATAACTGAAAGCAAAGGGTGTATAAATTCTTACATGCCAAGAATATAGATATTTGTCTCTCTCTCGCATAATATATGCATTAATTTTTCAATTACCTTCATAAAATAATGACCATCTTTCTCTTCGACTACTTTTTCCGCCTCTTGAGCTTGTTTCGCTATGTTCGTCGAGCTGACGCTAGGTTCTAACACAGGTAACACCACTTTCGGCGCGGCTGGCTGCTGATCAGGTATACTTTTACTAGCCACATCGCGCTGTGATACATCATCCTCTATGGTAATCGGAATTCTTCTCGTTACGCTGTTTTGTGAATTCGTAGGTGGAGGACTTTTCTGCTCGGTTTTCCGCGTTGTCGGCGTTACCCTGAAGATATTTCATTGTTAAATATTTCATTAAAAAGGAAAAGTGAAACAAGGTAATTTCCATTTTATTTACGGCTAAAAGACGCTCACCTTTGTAATGGCTTTATAACTTGTTCTGTGCCATCTGTGGGTTTTCTACTACTGACTACAGGGAGCTGCGCTCGAAATTCCGGGCGCAAATGTCGCAGGACAGGCAGATTCTTTAACGATTCCTCCATGTTCGCGTTGTCTGCCGAAATATTATTGTTATTACTAGATTTATTGAAACTACTGTCGCTGGTGTTTAGCTTAGTGATGCTGCGTTTGAAGAAGAAACCCTGCGCTAGAGCACCTGGACCGTACAGCCGCTCAACTCGCTGTTGAATAAAGGATTTTTCGCTGCTCGACGAGGTGTTTAGCACTTGACTCTCAACCTCTACCGACGAGCCATTTAGAATATTAGTATCACTATACGATGCTCCCGAAACTGCAAAAGAATGAAAGTATTAAATAAAGAAATTTAAAATAATATAAAATATAAATAATGCAGAAAGGTTAATAGCTACAATTCACTTTAATGAAAAAATATTAGTGCGTGCAATTATATAATTACTAAACTGAAATAAAAACATACTAAAAATTTTGGGCCTTTTAGGTTATTTTTTTACTACACGACACGAGGAAAATTCAAATTAAAATTTACAACAAATATAGCAATATATAAATCAGAATTAAAATCTAAATTAATATCACGTATTAACTAATGGATATAATTAAAGATAAAAAAGACATTTTAAATTATTTTACCAGAAAAATTAGAGGAAACGTAGCAAATTAGAGAAAATATACTAAATATAACAAAACTCGCAAACAAGACGATGTAAAACGGACTGACTAATAACGCGTATATATATATATTGAAAGACAACAATCGACAAACGTTAAACAATCAACAGTAATGTCAAAACACAAAATAGATATAACTCCATGTAAACATGACCCATAATTTAAAGACGAATTATATTATTACATTGTGTATTAAATTTATTTAATACAGAATAATCTGTAATATAAAATATACATGAATACACTATATGAATACAAAATCATGTGCAATACACAAGAGAAATAAAATTAATAACATATTAAAGTTGTTTATGGAGAGAAGTATTTCTTACGATTAGTAACGCCTTGTTTCGGAGAGGAGAAACCTGTGCCCATGGACTTCGTGTTTTGTTGTCCGCAGGACATTATCGGCGACAATCCGGGGCTCCGTTTGTTGGTGCTCATCCTGATGGGACTGAGTTCGGGAAACGTCGCGTGCAACGACACGCCCTTGTCGACTTCCGAGTAACCTTGGCATGTCATACTAATTGAACTTCTACTCTCCATATACGTTTCGACCTTGCACTCCTCCTTCACGCCGTTCGTGAATCCGTTTTGTCTCTCCATCGCTAACGGCGATATCGACTGGTTCTTAGGCGGATGTTGGGGCGTCGGCACGCTAAGATTCTCGTTGGATCTACAGTTTTTAAAATATTTATCTAATCGAGAGTCTCGTGTACATTTTACGGGGCCGTGTAAAAGGGATGCGGACGCCTCACCTGAAACCTGCAGGACTCGTGTCCCTCGTGATCAGCCTCGTGCCAGGACTGCTGTCCCTCGAGCGGAATCCTTCCCTCAGTTTACTGTCGTACCTGGTGATTCCCGAGTAGCCGCTTATGCTGCACGCCAGTCCCAGATAACTAGGCTTCTTCGCTGCCGTCAGCTCCGGATCGGGGCTGCCGCGGGCATTGCTGGCGTTCAACTTCTTCTCGGAGGTTAGATGTGACTTTTGCAACGTCTCGTTGCTACCGTTCGCCAGGTTTTCGGGTGACGACACCGGTTCGCCGTTGCACGATAGATTCAGGCTGTGCAGAGTCTTTTCGGACACGGAGTCCACGGTGTTCTCTGAAAGCGGAAATTCTGATCTAGCACTCGCGAATGCTCCCTCGTAATCTTCCTCGGCTTCGAGTCTCGAAAGCTCAAACGCGAAAGATGTATAGCAATCGCGCGATCGTACGAGATATTACAATCCTGTGAACTTGGCTGCTCCGTACTATCGTAACGACGGCGAGCTAGAATTGCGCAGATCGAATCGGCAGAGTGTTTAAATTTATCTCGACGTTCAAATTCTTACGCTTTTATCTACGATTCACGAAATCTCGATTCACCGTTGCTCTCGTTAACGATGAATGTCTGCGAGCCAACTGCTCGGCCGGCGAGACATTCACCTTCGAAAAGCGGTGTCGCCCACGCCGCTATGCACACGCCAGCTCGCATTAAACGAATCTTATTCGCGTCGTGGCCGCGACGCGACCTTATTTCCTGGGAACCGGTGGAGCGGCTCCAAGCGGCTCCGCTACGCCGAAACAACCGGATGGAAATCCAGCTTGCTCACACCCGGGCTCCCGACTGTGTTCAACCGGCGCGCTTCGCGGAATCGAGATGAGCCCGGCGAGCGGAAAGTTCTCCACACTCGTCTAAATCACCGCGACGGTCCTGGAACACTGAGCGGACACGCTCTTGTAGACGGAGACCCTCTTCGTCAGTGCCGCTCTTGGCAGCGACGAGGAAAAGAAGCGCTTTGCACTTGGTGCAAACTTGCCCACGGTCTAAATCCGATCGGTATTTCGAGCGGGCAAAAAACGCCCGTCGACCTGCGGGAAAGTAACGGGTGGAGAGATCGGCGACCTCGCCGACCTTGAAGCCTCGAAAATTTGCATGGATTTCGGTCCATGGAATACCTGAGATTGCGATACGAAAGATAAGTCTTTAAATCCAAGCTGATCGCGCACAATCTTCTTTCCCCCCCCGAGAAATTTTGCGAACTCGCGATACGCCAATCAGAATTTCTAGCCAACGTGAAATATGACATGAGGGGATATTTTACTGATTAAGTAATATCAGAGTCGTTAGACAGTTAACGTGCGGCTTTCAACGTCAATTAAGTGCCGCATTTTCGGGTAATTGAAAGAACTGGTTTAAGAGATAAACTGTACGATGTAATTCCACGTTCTTTCAAGCGCATTCCACTTTTTTTTCCCTGAAATGACTTCCTTGCTCGAGCGACGCGTCTAATCATTTTTAGCCCGAGTGAGATCTCGTAGAAAATTGTCTGCGAGAAACAATTATCCTTCTCGATAGGGGAGACTTTGTTATCGCTACAAAGTTCTTTTCCCAAATTCGTAATACCCTACCTAAATACACTGAGGGAAAAATATAATTATACTTTTGGCCTCAACCATAATTTTATAATATTTCTAACGATAATTATGATTAACATAATGATACATATAGTTAAGTTAATCATATTTATCGTTAGAAATATTATAAAATTATGGCTGAGGCCCAAAGTAACTATATTTTTCTCTCAGTGTAATTAGTATTTAAAAAATTCGTAAACCGATAAAAGCATTGAACTCTTGAATTTTTAGCTTCCATCCGCGAAAGCTTAGTTAATTATATCTACAAATTATTCAATTTTTAAGTATCACGAATTCTAAATGTATCTTTAGCTTTCCTCTCGAATGTTTTCTCTCAATGACACGCAATTGAGGGAGATCACTGACTAGGCAACTTGAAGAAATAAACATAATTTAGCCTTGAAATGCTTCTCGATAATAAGGTGACGATTACTGAGCTCTCATCGGTAACGTGTCATCACGTAATCGTGGGGATTACGTGTCTCTCAATGCGAGATAGCCAACCTGATCGGTCGGACGCAGAGCGATCGACGTCCAGGCTGCAGCTGCCAATGCTCTCCTGGCTGGTCATGTTGGGGTGGTGCCTGGTGACGCTCTGCGCTGGCGGTCGGGGATCCGGGTCGAGGCGGTGATAGTTGAGAGGCTGCACTGCCAAGGAGAGCGGCCTAGTGCGTCGATGCGAGCGGATGCCACCGGCTCCAGGCACCGACGACGTCACCGTCGCTGCACAGGAATCGTCGACGTCTTCCAGACCCGCCACCTCGCCACCGCCGCGCCGAGGCTGCCCGCTCGCTCGCCGTTCCTCGTCCACGCGATCCTCGTGCACACTGCACAGGTCCGGTTCTCATCCCGTATGCTGTCACGCGTGTCAGAGCGCTCTCGAGCTCGGTGCGGTTACGTTATTTATGTGCATATGCATATCTTAATACACGGTGTGCGATCTTGTGAGCGCCTTGGTGAAATTTCTGACTAACATTGAAATAATTTACCCTTGATAAGTGACTTGATATTTTTTTTTAAATTACTTTATTATTCATTTCCGCACTGAAAAAAAATTCTGGTTAAAAACGGACGAATCAGAAAAATCTTGTAGGATTGCTCAAATATTCTGATTATTATAATAGAACTTAATATTTTATAATTTATAATAACCAGAATATTTGATCAATCCTACAAGATTTTTCTGTTTCGTCCGTTTTTAACCAGATTTTTTTTTCAGTGTGTTCGAGACTTTTAATCTATCATAGCTGGAGGCCATAAAGATTTAAAAGTGATAAGGAAGGACGATCATTTTTTATTATTTTAATCAAATTTTTAATTATGACCCTTATCCTCAAGATGTTATAGCTTAAAAAATCTGAGAAAATTAAACTCTTTTTCAACAAGAAGTATCACGCGGTTTACCAAGTGCGCTTATTATCGGACACCAAGTATTTTTATACGAGACTTTGACATACATTGACTTGACTTTGGAAAAGTTCAAAAATAGACAAGTTTAGCAGAGCGACCTCGATTGATAACGAGACGTGTTCTCGTGGAAAAATCGTCTTCCGGTGGCTCTTATCGGGTCCAACGGACCCGAGTTGCATTTCTCCGTTTCTTTTGTGAATGTCACGTCGGCTCGAAGCAAACGAGAAAGTGGCACGAATTAGCATTTGCCAACAACCGCCAACTGCTTTTTTATATATATGTATGACATTCGTACGGTGTAATGGCAATTGATAAGTCGGCCTCCGATTGTTTCCTTTCGTCGTGTATGCATATCACCGAGAAAGAGCTCGAGAACATCGCGCACGGAAACTGGTGGCACTGCAATGTGTCCGACGGATCGTCGGTTTCTCGACAAACCGGAGTATTCTGCGGGTATAATATTACAGTTGGGTGAGACGAAGGGGATCGGGAGGGATCTTGCCGGGAGACTCGACGATATAACGTTGACGATGAGAATCTCGAGGACAGCAAAAATAGATTTTACAACGGCGTCCCTCGGCCACGGGCGGGAGATCCCGGTTCCGTCGCGAAGAATTCCCTCGGAAATTTCTTTCACCGCGCTAAGTTCGGCGACGCGGCGTCAACGAGCCGGATATTCTCATTACCGATGTAACGAGAATAATTAGCGATATCGAATTCGCGTGGCGCATGACCGTCCGACGAGGAGCAAGGCGCTTTAGTGCCTGCAACGCGGTGAAAACCGAGTGGAAAGTTTTTTTTTTTTTTTTTGCGGCGCAATAACGATCGGATTCATGACTTAACGAAGGCAAACATCATACGTTATGCGCAGGCAGTCTCATTAATTTCGCCGTGACTTTCGTATTTTTCTGCATAATATCGAGACAATGAATGAGGCACAGGTTTTTATTGCCGCGAGTCACGAAATACGCGCCAAATATATTTTGTCTTTCACATTTTTGCCGCGTTGCATTATACGCGCGAAAAAACCCCTCGCGCCTATTTAGATGAAAATGAGAAAAAGAAGTATCAGAAATAACGCCAAGTAACCACGAATTGAACAATCATTATCTAATCGGCAAAGAAACATTTGGGAGACGGTACGTGTCTGAATTGGGAATTATTGCAGGAATGGCACCAGCTTCCGACGATTGATTTGTCGCTCGCAGATGAGAGACTCGTGCAAATAGCTCCGGCGCGCAAATTAAATCATCAAATTGGCGCCGGTGTTAATTGCACGCGCTAATTGCGCAAAGAGTTATCGGTCATTCATCGCAAATCGCATGGGAATTATCAACTATAGAGCCGTTCATTTCAATCGTACTTCTCTTCTTGAAAGACGGTGCGTACGCCCTCTCATTTTGTATAGAGGAAAATGAGAGATTATCTCAGCGAGTGCGATTGAAAAGAATGGGGTTTTTACGTACAATCGTGGATCAGCGCAAGCGGGTGCGTATCAGATGCGATCAAACTGCATGCAATAAAATCGCTCTCACATCGGCGATTAAACTCGCGACAGCTCTACGATGTCTTGCGCATAAAAAAAACAAATCGACGATTGTCGCACGTTTACTCGCTCATGTAATCGCGAAAGTGTGATGTAACGAGAAACGGAGGAAGCTTCTTCGAACAATAAATCACACATAGTATGAGATGTAGTGTTTCTCGTTTCTCAAACCGTTACACCCTGAGATCATTCATAAGTGTAATTATGTACACTGAAAAACAATTCTGATTAAAAACGGACGAATCAGAAAGTCTTGTAGGATTGATCAAACATTCTGGTTATTATAATAGAATTCAATACTTTATAACTTATAATATAACCAGAATTCCTGTTATAATAACTAGAATATTTGATCAATCCTACAAGATTTTTCTGATTCGTTCGTTTTTAATCAGAATTTTCTCAGCGTATGTAATCACAATTAATATATATGATTGTAGTAAGACTGTCATCAGTTTTTCTACACTGAGAAAAAATATTTGTTGAAAAACGCAAAATGTATTTCATCTAAACTAAAATATTTAGTCCGATACGTTCAACTAAACATTATTACAATGACATAAAACATTATATGAATGAACTATACTTTCTTTTAGTGCAACTAAAAAATTGTTGAATCAACAGTTGGTTTAAACAACTATACAAATTTAGTTCGTACAAACGCTTTCTTTCTCAGTGTACGTATTTACCAAATTATATATATTTTTTCAGACTTATGAATGCCATATAATATACTTTCTAGCGCTTTCACTGCCACCGATGCGGCTCCTCGGTCAAAAAAATACGCAGGGCTCCAAACTGCACTCGTGCGTGTAATGCATACGGCGGCCGTAACGGATTGAAGAAACGAGTCGCGCGTGTAGGTAAAGGTTGTCCGATGTTGTACAATGTTGTTTACGATGCGGAAATCGGCGCTGACATAATTGCGAGTTAACGGTTTAAAGTGCATCGTGGGGTACAGGCGGTGCGGCCAAGCAAGACTAAGGTGTGCAAGGTGAACGAATCATGCTCGATCGCCGATGACGATGATGATGGCGGTGATGACGGTGATGGCGTGTGTCTGTATGCGTGGACGCACGTGGACGGACGAGAGGGGGGGGGGGATAAATCGACAGCGTTGGGAAATGTCAAAGTGTTATGTATTACACGTGGACATGGAAAAATTCCTCTAGCTGCGGTCGCTTGGGACACCCTGATGTTCACGTAAGGCGACGCTGATCGCGTTGATATTCCGACGGATTCCAGTCTCACTCGATGTCTATTGAGTAGGATTTTAATCCACCGATCCTGGATTCTTCTCTCGGTACAGAAGTGTACTAATGAACGACGCGGATGCATTGCGCCGTTAATGAATCTCGATAACACCTATTCACGCGTGTTCTTATTCGATTACCGTGAAACATGTAGGGATCCGATAGACGCTAATAATTGTGTCGCGTGTTGGGTTAATGGAACGTTGATTTATCGATGATTAATTGTTAATGTCACACATTAAATATCAATTATATTGACAGTTATTCACATCATAAAGATATCGTACACCTCAACATAAAAACGTTATCTTTTTACGAGAAAAAAATAACATGCATCCAAAAGTGCAACGCATATTAATGTCGGAGCAGTGGGAATTTATTGTTAAAATCTTAAGGACTCGCTAAAATTCTCAAAGATCTTTTCAAATCCTTGGCAAATGGCCTCTTTCTCACTGCCTACCTTCGCCGCCAATGTTTCCAGAGGAGGAACTTGGAGACATTCTTTTTCGCAACCGGGTTCACCGTGTAGGTGCCGCTCTCGATTTTTAAGGGCATCCTTAGCCGCGAACGCGTCACTGCGGATTGCGCCCGAGGCGCGTTGACGACGTGCGGTCGCCGCGAGCCGATATATCGATCGCAAGATGATCTGCGAATGTCAAAGGGGATGATATTGCACGCGCATCACTCTCGCTTCGTATTTCGAGTGGCGATAAGCGTCGTTAAAATGCGACTCCAAGCGTTATTGTGTCTGCGCGTGTTATTACTCGTACACGAGCTTCTCTTTCTAATTCAGTGGCGTCAACTAGGAATTAGAGAAATTAGAATTTCCTTCGCAATTGTATAAATTATTACCAATATCTTTATTGTCAATATCGTGCGTTCATAGGCACGTCATCTCGAATTCATCTCGGGCTGATCTCGTAAATAGGGAAAATATATCCCGTAGCGCTGTTTCCACCAATTTATTTATTTTAATCGCGAGATAAGAGGAAAAATCGAGCTGGAGCCAAATCGCATCGGCGATCGTGATTTCTCTCTTTTTTTTGCGTTGCCTTCTCTCACCGCGTGGCACTCGCGAGCACGTTTCTAGGATGACTAGTCGCCGAAGACTGGCATTCCCAATCTCGCCTCAGCCGCTGAGGCTCTTTCGCTTTCTCTCTCGCGACGCATCCTCCTTTACCTTCTCCCTCGCACCTTCGCCACGAATCCCCCGCCATTCCAGCGCCGGTCTCTTTATCTTTCCCCGAGTCGAGGGTATATTTTTGGAACGCTCAAAAAACCACGATGGCATACGGCGCCGCATCTCTCCCCGCGTCCTGTCCCACCGTCTATTCCTGCTTTCTCTCTCTTTGCGCGGGCATTAACGCGTGAACGAATGTGGAAGGGCACATGAATTTAAAGGGGACCGCGACCGCGCGTACACGTGCTCGGCACGCGCGCGCGCGTCTCCAAGAGAAACCAAAAGCCGGTCGCATCCATGTAACTCGCGAGAAATCTTCGCATCTTATTCCCTCGAGTTTTCTGAAACTTGATTATTGAGACACTGCAACGAAATCGTGTAGATATTTGAAAGTCAGAATTATCTCGCGGATTTCTAGTTGTTCAACGCGAAATCGAAGATTAATCGGAGATGAAAATTATTTCACCTTCTTGTTAAAATACTGCATGATATCACGCACGCGACGAAACAAATCTAAACACCACCAAGGACTGACGGTGTAAGTGGATTCTTAACGATCATCGAAGTAATGCGTCGCCGCGTAAACGAGCTTGAGCAGCTTCGATTTTACATGCGGGCGAGCGGATAAGTGCCGTGTAAGTCGCTAGCGAGGGCTAATAACTCCTTTTGGTTTCTGTCATCATGGTCTTTTACGGATCGTTAATCCGTAAGCGCTTTTACGGCCTGCATAATAGTTTCTCCTTCTTCGCGGCGTCGCAGGTCTGTCTTCGAACTCGAGCCACGTAACAAAAACATGCATCGTGTAAAAGACTGCGTATAAAAAACCATTACGTTTTGTTTGTATTTTCAATAGCTCGACGTAACTCATCCGTCTTTGAGACAGGAATTCCCGAGAAAAATGATGGCCTTTCTGCGAAAAGTTTCCAAGGAACGTGCAAACTAAGTCTATAATAAGAATTGAAATTTATGGATGCCAAATTCTCTGAAACTTCAACAAAGAGTCTTCATCTAGCAATGAATTATGCTCAACAAGTCTGACTTGGAGACATGCGCAATAAAATTGGAATTTATGCTCGTTGCACAACAATTTATCCGGTATGATGAAACTTGTTCTTAAACTGTTCTCGGATCTATAATTTACTTTGCAATGAAAGAATTAAATAGAGTCTTTCGATAGAAAGAAGACGGAAGCAAGATGGAAAATATATTTAATCTCCTCCCCCCCTTTGCACCGCCACGAAATATCGTCACAGAGAGCAACGAACGTCCGCATGGCGGAAATCTCCCGTCTTCCGGATAATTCACGCAAGGGTTTTCCCTATTCTATTTCGGTGCAGGCGGCTCTCGGCAAGATTTACTGGATCGGCAATTAAAACCGACAGAGAGCCGGGATAGCCGTCGAAGGGATTGGCGATTCATGTCGCCGACTTTTCGGTTCGTTTGCGCCGGCACCGAGGGTCCCGAGATGTCAGCGACTTCTCGCGCGTTAACGACCCGGAGACCTCGTCGAACTCGGTATTCCTCGTTCAAGGGACCACCATAATTCCAGCGGACCTCTCGGCCGGGATCGTCGCGAACAAATGACGCCTGATCACGAAGATCGCGTCAAGTACAAAAGAAAGAGGGAGGGAGAGAGAGAGCGCGCGCGTTGGGGTCACCATGTTCTCGCAGAGGATTTATGCCACGCGGAGCATTAACCCGAAATGCAGGTTTCGGCTGAATCTGAAGAGTTCTGCGCTATCGAACGAGAGAGTTCCTCGACCTGTACACTTCGGACCCTTTTCCTTCTCATTGTATGATACTCGTCACGACACTCGCCAAACGACCCTCGGTCACGAAGCGCGCGAGACATCGATGGGAACAAAAAAAGTAAGCAATGATTTATGTCAATCAGTAAGAATTCATTTGCGAATTAGAATTCATGAAACTTTCCCACATTGGAGCAGTCAATCTCATAAATATCATAAATCAGTCAATGTCATAAATATCAACAATATCATAAAATTGTATATTGTAAGCAAAATATCCTAAAATACCTGACATAATAGCTCGATGATAGAATCATAATTTGCTTCATAAGAATTAAAGTGAAATATCGCTGGCGCAACAATATTTCTCGCGACAGTTCCAGCTATAAAATTCGCGAAAAAGTACAGTGTGGACATAAATAAGGTCTAAAGGTTGAAAGCATGAGTAGTGCGAAACAAGAGCTGCCGTCTGGGAATGCCGAGAGCGCTATGAATTCAAGTGCGATATAGCGGTGGCATCGCGACTCAGAGACTCCACATAAGTGAGTCTAATGAAGAATTTCACGCGTGGTATTTCAAAAAACTAAATTACGTATGTCTTGTATATTACTAACGATATCCTAACAATTAATATAATGTGTTAAAAATACGGTGATAAAAAATATCATGCATCTGGATTTTATCTCGAGATGGCGAGTCAATAGCTCGTGCATCAAGTCTGACAGATTACGATTCGATGCTCGACGAGATACGTGAAATACAATTGTGTTATTGTGTGAATGAAGTCGCGAGAGAGAGAATGAAATACGCTGGTTCTTTTTGCATAATTGCACAAAGAGATGCGTGCATGTACAATATTATCTCGCGTGCGTGCTTTCGCAAGAGGCTTCAAAATATCTCGCGTGTCGATACGTCCGTCTCTTTCAAAAGCACCTGCCTCTGCGTGAAGGCTCGACTCCGCATGTTTCGCGTATTTATTTTCTCCCTTCTTTCCATTATTTATATCTACCATCGAAACGAACAATCGTACACAGCCAGGGGACAGAGAGAGATTAGATCGCTAGCGATCAAAGCGTCGCGTCGAAGAGCATGTAAATGTCATTCGTAATCGGGCAACACTAATTAATCCGACGATTTCTATACACGATCAGCGATTGAAGGCAGCGTGCAGCAAGTGGCTCTTTTGCGTTTGTCACGCGTGACCTGAATGCAAAGTGCCGTTTGTTCTCATGATTTCTCGTTTCATCACGGAGTACATTGACACGAGATTTTCTGTACTTAAGGCGAGAAAAATGTTTACCGTCCAGGCTGGGCTTGCTTCGAGAAAAATAAAATGAAATAAAGTTTAAGATGCACATCAATTACACTTGATTTACAGCACTCATGAAATTAGAATCTCTAGAAAGATATGTCTAGAAAGATATGACAGATTAAAATACTAATTTACATTGTCGTTATCGTACGCGGAAATGATAAGCTTTAATAATCTTTAAATTCCGTAATTCTAAAATTATATATCGTAAGTTCTATCTTTCAGTATGTACGCCAGTCGAGTGTTTATGAAAACTTATAGACACTCAGTTCGAGAACAAATCGATGAAAATCTTATCTAGACATTGCGGTTGAAAGCTTACGAGATATATTGAGTTACGAAATGAACGGTAAATTGTAGGAAGACTGGCTTAAAATAGAGAGCCACTGTCGCAGCTAGACGGTTCAAATACCGGTATTAGAACCGTTTTCCGGTTAGCCGTCCAACATGCAATAGAGAAAACAGACGCGCGCACGAACGAGTTAACATGCACGAGATTCATCGACGCGGGAGACGGTAAAAATTCGAAATCGATAATAATTGACTATACATTTTTTATACTTTCTGAATATGTTACCCATTAATTTTAATACTGAAAGTCGCGTGTTTATTCGGCCGGACACATTCTGTGCAAGATTGTATTCCCCGACGAGATCGCTGCAGTTTCGCGACTCCCAAGAAGGAATTCCTCTTCACTTTCTGAAAATCATCGGACGAGCGTCGCCGGTATTCAGGGGTAAGTGACACCGGCTGAACTCTCTCGCGTCTATATATAAACGAAAATAAACCAGAATGACATTTGAACTATACTCTCACTGTCGCCCCTCCTTGCTGCGACAGCCCAAAAGAGAAACGCGAAGAAGAACGAGAGGGCGTCGCGACGAACGTCTGAGAAAAATTGTGTCAGCTAAATCAGGAGACGTCTGTACTCTCTTTGATGATAATCTTCTCTCTCGTATTATTCCTCTTTACAATTAACTGCTAATTTCCGGCGCGCTCGTGTGGAGCTCTCCGAGGGGTGTAAAGTTTGGTAGGATCAAATGAGCCTCTTAACGCCAAAACGAGGACGCCGATGAATCACTGGATGCATGACGCATTGTAATCCTGATGTTGCGAAGTAACGCTGCATTTGTAGCCTGATTCATCGACATCGTGGAAGGAACCACGCAATGGCTTTTCCGGCTCTTGTGCTGAGAACGGTACGAGAGATGATCAAGATAGAAGAAAAAAAGTAACGATATTCAATTGTGAATTCGCAAAATTAGATTGAAATTCGATTGCCTGTTGATAATACATTGCAGTCGTTGAAATATATTTTAATAATAGTTAGATAAAAAATGCTCAGATTTCAATTATAGATAGATTAATTAAATTCATTATTCGTGGAGACTGTCGTTTTAATCATTTTGACGCGATAATTACATGAAGCGAATTGTGTCTATCGATTGAATGTCAAAGAAATTCAATCTTTGACTAATTCGCCACGCAAATTATCATAAATACATGCGAGAAAGATTTGCCATTGTCCGAAGGAGAAACACTTAATTGTCTACTCGCCCATAAAACATTTCTCGCGATATCATCGACATTGTCGTCGCAGGAAGTAAGAGGTACGAGAACTCACGTACGCGTCGCAGCGGAAGGCCGCATACCGGGTGGTGAAAAAGAGAGAAACCTCGATAGAAATCTGCACTGAAGAGTCCAACCACTATTGTTAGTCACGCCTGAGAAATTATCAGAATCTAAATTTGACAACGACGTGTCGTGATATTTTGTATTGCATTGAACCATGCCATTAATCTTCCATGTGGCTTTAATTAAAGGCGTATCCGCCTGCGGATACGCGTCAAGCTAATGACCGGTTAAGTGTGTAAACGTTTCTGTCCTACAACCGCGAGAGAATGCACATCGTATCTACGAGCTTTACGTGTACAGATTTCAATACGATTCGGCTTTCCCGAGGTAATCAGGACTCTTTAACAAGTCCTCCGTGTCTGTTAAATTGAGCGTGGGTTCGCCAGACCGGTACTAACGAGACAATAAAGAATCGCTTCGGGCTTCTGTATTTTAAGCCGTCGTGTCGATCGCGCCAAGTATTCGAGCAGAGGTCATCCCGCCTTTCCGGCTCTGCCCAAAATCGTGTCAAGGCTGTGCTCTTCGGCGAGTAGTTCAATTTTCAAAGTGTCTTCAGCCGTCGCGGACAATGTTGCACACGGGTGAGCGGGAATAAAAAAAAAATAAATTATACATCGAGCGCGCTCTCCGCGCTTTTATTCGCGCGCGACGTATGAATAAAAATGAACTCGGACTGAACGCGCAAAGCGCGACGCTGACGAAAATGCATTCCGACGTTGTTGAATCACAATGAGCTTCGGCAATTATTCGCGATGTCGAAAGCCTCGCGCGGAGAGCGAGGCGGCTGGGAGTTTGTCCCGTGCAAAACGTTTCGCTGAGCAATCTCCCCCGGCTGAAACGCCCGCACTTTATTCGATGCATTTATGGAAAAACGAGCTGACTGAGGAACGGCTAAAAGGCATCGTGAATTCATCGGCTCGGCTTTCCCCGATGACTCCTACGGAAACTATATCTACATCTCGCCTTTATAAACAATGTCGATGGCGCATGCAACGAAATGTCATGATCAGCGCGTGTGTAGTGTTATGCTCTACATATCTTCGGCCATAAAGCGGCGTCATTGTTACGAAATGTATAACGTGGAAATAGACGAGTGCGTGGAGCTTTGCGTGCATCTGTGTCATTCTACGGAATGTCGTGCCACATAGGTGTACGATTGTAGTCGTGTGCGTATTACGGTTACTCCATTAAGACGAGGAAACATTAGGCTCGAACCAAAAGTCAGTCGACAACTATTTCCACATAACATGCTTACAGATTTTCGTGTTTCAGATTAGTATCCTTAAATCATTACAAGGAATGTACATCTTTAACGTCAATGACGTGCGGAACGCGAGCGAGTCGCGGTTCGCGCTCGATATTTTCGAGCGTTCTGCGATTTCCGCGCGAGACGAGGAAACGATCGTCGACGGAAGTAGAGAAACACGTCGACGTTCGTTTCCGTCTCGAGCGGCCGCATTTGAAAAACAATACAGGGGGGGTGTTTCCCCGATGCGGGACACACCGCATGCTCGCCTTCTATCCTTTCGTCGAGAGGGGAGAATAGGAGGGGGGACCGGATTTCCGAAAAAGGGAAAGCGAGTCGCGGGATGCAGGTTGCCTGTGCGTCTCGCGGCACGCACGCACGCAAGCACGCTTGCACGCACGTACGCCCACGCGCGTGCGATAAATTGTATTTGCGGAGGCGGGCTTCGCGACACAGAGCGTAGAAGGCCCACCATAAAAGAACCTGTTACGTTCCAGATATTAGCCCGACGAGCGAATATAAAATCGGCTGCATTATGAGCGAGGGGGGGGGGCTACGCTTGCCCCCCCCCCCCGACACAAGACGCGATTACAATGAAACCTGGGTAGGAAATAAACGCAAACAGGGTCACCGGGGTAATCCTCGACGCGGTTAATGGCATCACCATTACACAATAAATAAGTACAGGTTTACCAGTCTGTTGCGAGTGTCTTTAAAAGCGTATTATACCCCACATATGGAACTAACGGTTATAATTGCTCTCCTAGTAAAGGTACCGCGTACCATCCCCCCAAAATTTTCGTCCAGCCTACGGTACCTACTGCGATCGGTTTTGCAAAATGTCTAAGTGAAGACAAAGTTTCTCCAGTTAACACGGGCACTATCCCGTTATTTTGTTTTATACTGAAAGAAAAGTATAGTTACTTTTGGACTCAACTACAATTTTACAGTATTTCTAATGATAATTACGGTTAACATAATGATGCATATACACTGTAAACTCGTATCGATTGCCACTGCTCCTACTCAATATTCGGTTAATTAGATTAAAACAATCAGATAAAATTGGCGACATATTGAGTAAGCTTTACTCAATACGTTGTTAATTTAACTTTTATGTTAGTCGAAATTTTACCTTCCTTTTATTCAAAATTAATGAAATATTGAGTAGGAGCAGTGGCGACCTATGGTATAGTTAAAAATGACTCAAATTGAGTCTAATTTGACACTACAAATTTAACAGTGTAGTTAAGTTAATCATATTTATTGTTAGAATTATTATAAAATTATGGTTGGGTCCAAAAGTAACTATATTTTTCTCTCAGTGTATACAAGCGTTAATTTCATTAAAAAGGAAAAAAAAGAAACGGCCCTCTCTCCGGGCGCGAAATTTCGTTCGAAAGCTGTTACTCGCTTCCGGAACGCCGGAGCGTTTTACCGAGTACCGTGTGGTTCTTTATTCCTCTTTATCGATCAGCAGCAGAACCGGTACGCGTACCGTACTATACGGTGTTTCGTGTAAAACGGGCAACGGGCAACAAAGAGCGCGAGGGTTCGTACGGTAGTTTCGCGCTGGCAGACGCTATTGTAATTGCGAGGCATGGTGTACCGGGGTAAGAACGACTTTTCACACGGAAGACGAGTAAGATGTCGCGAATCGTAACGCTCGGAAATCACAGGGTAACAATATTCGATGACGGAGATGACGCGATCGTATTCAGCACATGTCCGGAGTAAAAATAGAGGCTGCGCTCACCGATATCTGCTCGAGCGCACGCTCGAATCGCTCTTTAATAGGGCTGTACGAATTACTCACGTTGTTTTAGCACTTTAACGAGCGACAAGCTCGCGCCCGTACTTTCGTATCGGTCATCCGACCGGCACTTATAACCGAATGAACTGTATCTGATGCCTACGTTCGAGTAACGGATCCGTTTTTATTTAGGCAAGTTGTCGCGTGTATCAATCTACTTCGAAAGCGCGATTATATTTGTAATATTTTATACCGACAAAGTTGTAACCCCGAAGGCAGGATGTAGAAATCTAAATGATAACGATTCGGATCGCGAACTCCGTGATGAAACCGGCTTTTTGTAGATCGAAAAAGGTTCGAGTCAAAAAAAGGAGTCAAAAAAAAGACGCTTGCGTGCGTTCATGCGGAAACTTAATCGGATTTTAATCGAAAATCTCAATTGCACTTGTCACAATTAGTTTGAAGCGACGCCTCGAACGATGCCGCGATTGCAAACCGTTATGGTTTTTGGCTTCGCTTTAATCTCATACCCCGTGCGCGACAGCGCGGAATATTATAGTCGAGAGGAATTATGCGGCAATATCGCTCTCCGTTGCAATTGCAACGTGGCAGCTGCGTCATGTCGAGCGCACTTTATCGCGGCTGTGCTCATGATATATCATATGGAAGTCATTTCACGAGGCATTGGAGCGGTGAAACGAAAATTCGCGCATCTACATCTGTCGATAACGAATTTTTCGTCAACTCAAACAGTCCTAATTGCAATAGTAGCAAATATCCGGATGTGATAGGCGTCAAGCTGAGAAATTACGAGGGTAAGACTCATTCTGCGTTACACAAGACAAAACAAACGAATGATGATGTAAAATCTTCAGTAAAATTTGTACCACGTCTTCAATCTACATGTCTTCGATCAAATATACACGTGTCTGTCGGCCATCGATCGCCAATCACTCCGCTCGCAATCGCTCCGAATTAATATCGCGGTTCAAAATCAAAGCGCCTTGATTACCTCGCTGCACCATCGTCGGGAGCCAAAATCAAGAGTCACTCTCGTAACGATCCGCGCGCGAAACAATGACGGCGTAAACAGTGCGCGCGTGCGAGGACCGACCACCCGGGAATCTCTCGACGGCGCGCACACGCCGCACTCGAAAGCACTCTACTGACGAACGGACGCCATAAGCGAATCGAATGCTGCGGCGAGCCCGCTATGCTGCCGTCGTGAAGAAGAGAGAAGGAAATGCGGCCGACACAATTTTAACATGTTGCATACGGCGCGGCGTCGGTGACCAGCTGTTTTACTTTGATATATGTCGATGATATTAAATACAGCCATATTGCAATATATTTAATTTTCTATAATAAATAATATAATAATATAATTCTATAATAAAAATTATAAAAAGTATATATATATGTAATTAAATTTATAATATAATATTATATAATTAATAATTAAAAGTAATGT